>JALPVH010000097.1:0-180388 GCA_023242295.1 Diaporthe ilicicola | reverse complement strand
TAAAAAAAATATATTTTAATTTTTAAATTAAAACTTTTTTTATATAAAACTTTTATTAAAATCTTTATATATTAATTATTTTATTTAGCTTAATATTCTTTTAAGCTTTTTTTATTTATATTTATATTATTATATAAATTAAAATATTTTTAATATTTTATCGATTATTTTATTTATTTAAATTTCCTTATTAAGCTAAAACGATAATAAGTATTTAAGAAGAATAAGGTATAATATATCTTTTAAATTAATATAGTAGGTTTTACTATATAGAACTTTTTATAATAATTTATTAATTTTTTATAAGCCTATTTATAGTTAAAAGCCGCTATTTTGCGCTAATAGCTATAGCGTTAAGCCGCACTTAATCTATTTATACTAATACTTTTAATAAGCTATTAGCTTTAATATAAACTAGTCTGTCGAGGTTAAAGCTATTGCGGGCTGTAAGCAACTTAATTTAACGCCGTTAAGCACTATTAGTATATAAAAGTGTTATTACTATATAACTTAAGCCTTTAAGTTGCTCGAAATAAGCGATATTAAAAAGCCGCTATTGCCTTAAAGGTTCTAGCTCTGCTTTATAAATATATACCTATTTAGCGAAACTAAGCGATATAACCTTTTCCGCTATATTATAAAACTACTCGAAAGCAATCATTTAGCCTGCTATATAAAACCGAGACAACTGTTAATTAAGCTTAAACTAGCACTTATATACGCTTAAAACCCTATTAAATAAGTTTATAGCTGCGGTTAAAATAAATTATAGGTAAGGCCACTATATTTCATTATCTAAATATATAGATCTAATAGCTTTATAGCTATAAAAATAAACTTTAAATATAATAAGTAAATTTTTACTTAAGTAAAAAGTTTTCTTATTAAGGTAAAGAAATATAAAGATAAATAACCTTCCCTATTTAAATAAATAAATATATTTATTATTACTTTAAAAATATATAACTCGGAGATTTATTTTAAAGAAATAAAGGAATTTATTACCTATAAGTTAAGGATTAATAATAAGCTAAGGAAAGGATAAAAGGTTATAAGTTTAATATACTTCTTTAAAAAGGTTTACCTTTTATTTAAATAAATAAAGCTTAATTATAAAAACGTAATATAGTTAAATAAAATTTAATTTAAAAAATATATAATTATAAGTCTTTTAACCTTATATTTAAAAAGGAAAGAATTTTATATATATTAAACTTTTTAATAAATTAATTTATTATAAATAATATAAAGGTATTTTTAATAATAAAAGTATTATATTTTTAAATATTATTAATAAGCCTTAAGCTTTTATTCTTTTTAAATTTTAAAAACTATTTATTTTTATATAATATATAGCTTTTCTTAATTATTTTTTTAAATATAATTTTTAAATAAGAAGATAACTTTATTCCGAAAAATATAAAGAATTAAAATATTTTATAATTAAAATATTTTATATAATATAGTTTATATTTTTTAAAATAATATTACTTTTAAAATTATTTTATTAATATTACTTTATTTTTAAGCTAATACTTTATTTTTATTTAATATTATATAATAAAAAATATTTAAATTTTTTTAAAAAAAACCTTTATAATTATCGGCTTTTATAATATTTTAATAGTTTTTTATAAGTTTAAAGCTAATAAAAATATTTATAAATTTAAGCTTAATTTATTTATTATATTTATTTAATAATATTTTAGCTTAAATATCTTTTATTACTTTAAATTAATAAGGTTTTTATTTTATATTACCTTTTAATATTAATTTATCGGGATTAAAGTTATTAATAAGCTTAACTTTCTACTTTATAGTTTTATATAATATATTAATAGTTTTAATAATTTTCTTTTTATTTAATACCTTTTTCTCCTTAAACGGTAATAATAATAGCTAGCTTAAAGCTTAATATTTATTATAAAAATAAATAATTAAATTATTAATTAAAGTTTCTTTATAAGCTTTATATAATTACTTTTTTATTAACTTTATAAATATTAAAATATAATAATAATAAAATAAGCTAATTATCTTTATTTAAATAAAGTTTTAATTATTTAAAAATTACTTTTTAATTAATAGCTTAATATTTCTAATATAAGCTATTAAAATTTAGTTTTTTAAATAAGATATTTAAAATTAATTCTTTAATTAATTAACCTTATTAATTATTATAATTAATTAAGCTTTATTATAAAAAAAGCTAGCTTTAAAAATATTATTAATATTATAATAAAATATTATTTTTATTTAAATAAAGAATAATATATTAAATAAAACTTTATTATTAAATTTAGCTTTTTTATTATTTATAATATAAAATAAAACTTATTTTTTATAGCCTTTAATATAAATATTAATAGCTAATAACCCTAATAATTTAACTATTTCTTTATTATATATTTTTAATATAATAAATATAAATTAAAATATAAAAGTAAATTTAATATATAGGCTAAGGCTAATAATATTTAGCTTAGCTTTAATATTTAATATAGCCGGAAAAAGGTAATTTCTTTAGCTTTTTAATTAAAGTATTAAATAATTAATTAAAATATAATTATTTTTTATAATAATAGCTATTTAAAAATTTAATATTAAATATTTAATAGCCTATTTAATAATATTATATACTTTAATAATTAAAACTTATTATTAAATAGAAATATATATATTAAAAAGCTATTTAAACTTTTTAAATAATACTTTTAATTTTTTAAAATTATTATTTTTAAATTTTAATTTAATAGCCTCTTTTATAAGCTAATATTAATTATTTATTAATAGTTAAAAAATAAAGCTATTTAAAAAAATATTATTTAATTTATTATTTTTAATAATCTTTATTAATCCGGTTATATTATAAATTTTAGCTATTTTTTTATTTATAAAAAAGTTTAATATTATTTAATTATTAAAATTATTATACTTTAAAATTAAAATAATAAGCTTAATATTATTTTATTATATTTTATATATTTTATTAGCCGGTACTTTATAATTAATATAAATAGTTTTTTTAATATTATTTTAAATAAAATAAATATAATTTATTAATTAGCTTTTAAAGTTAAAGTATAATTAAAATATTTTATTTTATATATACCCTTTAAGGGTTTTAAAATATTAATTTAATAAAATTTAATTAAATATTTTTTTTTTAAATTTTATATTAAATTAAAGCTTTACCTTTTTTTAAGTTTTAAGCTTTTAAATAAGCTTATTTTTATTAAAGTTTAAGGCTATCTTTATAAATATAATATTTCTTTTTAATCTTTATTATCTTTTTAAAGCTTAATTATTTATTTTAAAAATTTTAATATTTATAATTTATAGCTTTTTAATTAAGCTTAATATTGCCTTTAAATTTATAATTAATATATAAGGGTTAAAGATAGCTAAATAAGATTTATCGGCTTATAAAGTAGCTATTTTTAATTTATATTAGCTTTTTTTAAACTATATAGGGTTATAAGTTAACTTATTAAAATATAAGTTAATATTGCTAATAAATTATAAATCTTTCTCTTTTAAAGCCTTATATTTTTAAATATAAAGCTTTTAAATTTTATTTTTAAATAATAATTTAAGTATTATATAAGTATATCTTTAAAAGCTAATATTTAAAGTATTTTTATATATTTATATTATATAAATATTAAAGGGTTATATTATTTTTATTTAAACCTTTTTATAAGTTTTTAATTAATATTTAATTTTAACTATATCTTTTATATAAATTAAGCTTTTAGCTTATAGCGTTTTAAGCGGCTTATATATATAATCTAAATATTTAATATTGCTATAGCTATAATAGTATTATTATATATTATTTTTATAAAATTTATTAATTTTTAAAAACCTTTAAAATTCTTTTTTATATTTAGCTAAAAATTTTATAATATTATAATTACTTAAATTAAAATTTATATAAATAGTTATAAGAATATTATTTAATATTAAAATAATATTTAATATTTACTATTTTTATATAAGTATAAAATAACTTTAATTAAATTAAATTTTACTTTTAAATTAATAATATAAAATTTCCTTTATATTATTAAATATATATTAAGTAATATAATTATTAAATTATAAAGCTTATAAGTTATTAGCTAGCTTCTTAATAGTTATATTATTATTTATTTATATTACTTTTTTTAAGCTTTTTTTAAAGGCTATTATTATAACCGGTTTTAGCTTAATATTTTAATATTAAGCTTAAAATAGCTATATCTATTAAGCTTAATTAAATTACCCGATATTTATTTAGCTAAATAAAAATTATTATATTTATAGAATTATTTAATAAAATAATTTATAAGCTTTAAATATTAATAGTTATATAGGGTTAATATTTAAAAATAGCTTAAGTATTTAATATTAAGGTATTTTAATAAATTTAAAGCTTTAAGGTATTAAATATAATTAATTTATAAATAGATAATTTATTTTTTATAGCTATTAAATATAAGAATATTATAAAGTAAAGCTTAAAATATTATAATATTTAAAAGATATATTATTATATAAAGATTAAAGTTATTAAAATTATTATTATTAAATAAGGTTATATATTATTTAAAAATCGATATTTTTAGCTTTTTAATTTTATTTTTTTTCTTTCTATATATTTTTATATATTTATAAAAAACTTTATTAATATTAATTACTTTTTTTTTATTATTTTTTTAATTATAATATTATAATTTATTTAAATATATTATATTATAATTATTAATAGCTTTTTTTAAAAGTTTTATATTTTATAAGTTTTTTATTTTTCTATTTTATTAAAAATTTAATTAAATTATAAAATATTTTTTTATAGGTTTTAAGCCGATATAATAATAATATTTTTAAAAATATATTAAAATTACTATTTAAAGGTATATAATTAAGTAATATCTTTATCTTTATATAATTTTAAAAGCTGCTTTTCTTATTTAAGCTAAATTATTATATTAATAGTAAATATCTATAATTTAGCAGCTATAAAGGTATTTTTAATTATATTCTTAAGTATTTTTAATATTTATTTATTTAAAATATTAAAAGCCTTTTTAATAAACTTATATTATTTAAGATAATTAATAATATTAAAGCTATTAAAAAAACTAATAAGCTTTAATACCTTTTCTTAAATAAGTATTTATATAGCCCGGTATTATAAGGTAAATATATTATATTTTTCTCTTTTAGTAATTATTAAATTAAATTTTTAATTATTTAATAGCGGCGGTATTATTAATATTATTAATATTATAGCTAAATAGCTAGCTATAACGGCTATAATAGCTTTATATTTTACTTTATATTAATATTTACCTTTCTTTATATTTAATAGTTATTATATTTATTTAATTAATACTATTTTTTATTTAATATTAAATATATTTTTAGCTAAGCTTAAATTTATTATAAATATAGGTAATATTAATATCGATTTTATTAATATAAGGCTTTTTTAAGCTTTATCTTATATTTAAAATATTAAATTTATTAAATATTTAGTAATAAATAATAAAAATATCTATATAATAAATAATAATACCTTTTAAATATTATTTCTTATTTATTTAAAAAGAAGTTTATAATTAAAATATTATATTATTTCTTAGTAATCCGATATAATACTAGCTTTATTATTTAAATATATAAACTTATAAAGCTATATATACTTTATAACTAATACCTTTTTTTAAGAAATATTTATATTCTTTTTTATTTTAATATATATTATAAAGTTAAATTATTAACTTATATTTTAATTAATATAAGTTTTAAATAAATATTTCTTATTATAATTTAGCTACCTCTTTATTTTAATAATTAATAAAACCTACGCTTAAAAATCTTTTATTATCCCTATTATATAAAGTTTATTAATATTATTATTATAAAATTCCTTATATATTAATAATACTTATTATATAGTATTTAGTATTATTAGTAGAAAGAAATTTTATAATTATTTATTATTAAAGCCGAAAATAATACTTTACCTTTAAGTTTAAAGAACTTTTTCTTTTAATTAAATAAAAAGTAAAATATAGCTATAATAAGCTATAAAATAAAATAAAACGTTATATTTTAAAGGTGCTTAAAAAGAATAAAAAGGAGATAATATTTTCTGCTATATAGTAGGGGCGGGGGTATTTATTTAAGCTATTAGTACCTTAGAAGGTTATAGCGTATACTATTAACCCTTAAGATAATATTAATAAAGAATATATTTATAATACTTTTAAAGGTTTTAAATAATATTTTTTATATTTAAATAGCTTTTTTTAATTTTTATTAAATTTATAAAGTCTTTTATATATTATAAAACCTATAATATAGCTTAATAATAGCTTTAAAAGAAAACTTTAAATTAAGTAGTATTTATTAATTATTTTAAACTTTAATATATTAAAAAGGAAAAAAATATTATTATTAAATAAGCTATTTATTAAACTTATAAAATAATTAATTTTAGCTTATATATAATATTCTTTATAAAATATATATATTAAAAAGTTAAGGTTTATTTAAGCTATAATATAAGAAATCTTTTTTATTTAATAAAAGCTATTTATAAGGCTATTAAAGATATAGTCTTTAACTTTTCTTTAAAAAAAGCTTATTAAAAGATAATATTACTTAAAAAGTTTAATAGCTAAAAATAATAAAAAAGCTTTTTTTAAAACTTTAAAAGTAATATTTAACCTTTTTATAAAAACTTATTAATAAATATTATAAATATTTTATAGTAATACTTTTAAAAGATATTATATAGCCTTTAACTATTATTGCTTTATTTATACTTAATATAGCTTAATCTATATTAATTATATTGCTAATAAAGAAAATAATAATTACTTTTTTTAAAAAAAAGCGATATATATAAAGATTAATATTTTAATTATAACCTTTTTTAAAAAAAATATTTTTAATAGCTGTTTTATTAAAAAAGGTTATCTTTATAAAAGAAAGATTTTATAAGATTAATATATTTATAAAATATAAAGAAAGTATTATTAAAAGCTATAAAAAGGTAATAATAAATAAAAAGATAACCTTTATTATTAAAAGCTTAAATAATAAGGTAAGCGAAAAATAAAAGTAATAATAGCTTTTATATAATAAATAAATTTAACTTTTAAATAAAATAATTAATCCTTTAAATCTTTAAATAAAAAGAATACTTATAATAGTAATACCTAATAAATTATTATTTATTATAACTAATAGCTAATAAAAAGGCTTATATAATAGATAATTTAATAGCTTTTAAAATTAAAAGTATCTTTAAATATTATAAAATCCTTTAATTAAGCTTTATTAATACCTATAGCTTTAAGTATAAGGGTAATAATAAAAAAGTAATATATAAAAGCTATAAAAAGTATTTAATTAATTATTATTAATAAATTTAGCTATAAAAAATATTATTAGTAATAATAATAAAGAAAAGGGTTTATTAAATAAGATTATAAATTATATAAGCTAATAAATTATTAAATATTATAAATTTAAGCGATTTAATGCTTTAATAAATATAATTATAATATAGTATAATTATAATAAAAGAATATTTAAATATAATAATTATAAAGTTAATATAATAATATATATATTAAATTAAGTAATAGGCGTTATTCTTATATTAAAGGCTATATATAGCTATATACTATTTATTTCATTTTATATAAATATCTAATTTTAAATTAAATAGAGAACAAATATTTATATAAAGTAAAACGGATAATATATAAAGGCCTTATTAATTTAATACCTTTAAATTGCTACAGCTAATTAAAGCTTAATATTTTAATATCGCTTTATTTACTTATAATACTTTTTATAGTTATAATAATTAGCAGCTTATTTAACCTTTATTACTATTAAGTTTAAATTAATTACTATTTATTTATATTAAATTTATCTTAATTAAATTCTTATTAAAATCGATTTATTTAATATTAAAAAGTACCTTTTACTATTTAAATTTCTTTTATATTATAACGATAATATAAATACTATTTTACTTTAATTTTAAAGCGTAATAATAGGCTAATTATTCTTAATAAAATATTAATATTATTATAATTATTTATTTATTAAATATTATAAATTTAAGCGATTAAATACTTTAATAAATATAGCGATAATATAGTATAATTAAAGGATATTTAGGTATAATAGCTATAAAGTTAATATAATAGTAAAGATATTAAATTATGTAGTAGGCGTAATTTATATATTAGGGGCTATATATATCTATATACTATTCGTTTTATTCTGTGCTAATATCCGTTTTCATTAAATAAATGCTCCGGAGACCCTTTTACCCAAAAATGCCCTGGAATTTTCCTGTAAACTTTCTATCGATTGCGTAACATATTCCTCCTCGTCGGCCTCTTTCTGATCTTTAAAAATGCCATCTTGGGTCCCGGACCACATGGCGATGTCTTCCCATCATCAGTCTAAACCTCACCCTCCCCTGCCTCTTCCCCTGTACCAGGACCCGAACTTGCCCCTTTCACCCCCGACGCGCACGCCGAGATCAAGTTTATAGAATAGCTAGGAAGTTCGGAAGACCTTGGCAGTCGGGTCTGGAAAGCAGAGATTGACGAAAAAGTCTACGCACTCAAGATGGTGAGTGTTCCCTTTTGTCTCTGTAACTATCACATATTAATGTTAACGTGGAATTATTCAAGTTCGAGGTTTGCAGCCTGGACTACTTCAAGAACGATCTCATCAGGGACCTCAACAAGTCATTGTCCTCTTCCAAGGCATATATACGACCCTTCAACTGCGAGTATCGCGCCTACGGCCGTCTATCACAGGAGGACCGGCTAGATCTCGCAGTTCCGGCTCACGGGTACCTCTTCCTCACACCGCAGCAGGAGGCGGAAGTGACGCCGATGATCACGGGTGGCTTGGAGTACGAGCCGGGCGACGAGGAGCCCTTGGGCACGCTCAAAGGGGAAAAGCCGTGGGGCCGGTGGGAAGAGCACGGAGGACAGCCCGTCCGCGTCATTGTCAAGAAGTTCGTGGAGTACGACGAGAATGGCCTTGGGACGGACCCGCGGGAGTATGATTGGCTCCGGTGGGAGGAGGATGGCGAGGCGGCGATTGCGTATAGTCTACTAAGGAAGAGCTCTTTGCTAGCACTTGAGGGCTCCTGTTAAAGAATAGATATAGAGTTAAGCAGGGTTCGAATTGTGCAGTTTGTACGCAGCTGTCACAATATCACCCTTCCATGTTCATCAGTACCCCGAGAAAGCTTATATCTCTTCCTCTCTTTACCAAGTATCGTGTATGGACATATAATCCAGCCCCCCCCCCCCTGCTCTCACGCCCTCCAAACAACAGCCACTCAGCACTGCCCGTCAGCCGCATCAGCAATCACAGCATCACTCGCCTTCTGGCCGACCATGAAAGTAGCCACAGCAGGGAAGATACCAGGAATTCTTGGAAACACGCTGGCATCAGCGACCCTCAGCCCCTGCACGCCCCTGACCCTGAACTTGGAGTCGAGCACGGCATTCGGGTCTCCGTCGGCACCAATGGCCGCCGTGCTCGTGCAGTGGTGGCCAAAAGTCTGGCCCTCGATCCAGTCCTCGTCAGCCTGTCCACAGCTGCCGCTGGCGTCCTCACCGCTCGTGCAGGGGGGCTCGATGGTGTCGATCGGACCGACCGGCCCCTCCGTGGCCTTGTACACGCGGCGGCCCCACGCGACAAAGTCCTTGACGGCGCCCATGTCGGTCTCGCGGCCCTGCGTGTACAGGCGGAAGTTGATGTAGGGCGGGTCCCTCGGATCCGTGCTCGTGATCATGACGGTCCCCGCGCGGTTCGCAACGTGCTGCTTGACCATGCTCATGCTGAGGGTGCCGGCCGCGTCCTGGGGCCCGGGCCGGTTGCTCAGGCGCGACGCCGGCGGCCAGAAGCCGCGGAAGGCCCCGCCGTGCATGAACCAGACGTCGCGCTCGCCGGCGACCGCCGTGTGGTTCGTCCGGATGAAGGTGTACCCCGCGCCGGAGCCCTGCCCGTTCTTGGAGACCCCGACCACCGGCATCTCCTGGTTGTCCTGCAGGTTCGCGCCGACGCCGGGGGAGTCGACGAGCACGGGTATGTTGAGCGAGGTCAGCAGCGCGGCGGGGCCGATGCCCGAGAGCTGCAGCAGCTGGGGCGTGTTGAACGTCCCGCCCGCGACGATGACCTCCTTGCGCGCGCGTGCCGTCATTCTGGTGCCGGCGGCGCCGATGTTGCGCGGGTCGGCCTTGTAGACGGACTGACCGGCCAGATACTCGACACCCGTCGCCTTGGGAGCCCCTCCGCAGGTGGAGGAGTTGGTGTCGAAGAGAATCTTTGTGGCCAGGGCATTCATCTTGAGTGTTAGAGGCCATTCTTTGTTATCTAAGGTCTCTTGCACACGGTTCCTCGAGCTGAAGCGTTGCCCCTGGCCGTTCTGGTGGAATGCGAGACCCCAGATTCCTACCTGCTGGTCGCGGTCGGCGGCAAGAAAGTTGGGATCAGCACTGATCATGCTTTGCAGCTGGCTGGCGTCCTTGCCGAGGGCGGATGCCTCTGCGCGTGATAGAGCAAGGTCTTGGTCGAAACCGGCCTGTAAATTGGTCTGGAGCCAGCCATCGAAGCCATGACCGGCTGCACCTGCTGTGAGGTAGTTGTTCTTCTCGATGTTTTGGAACAGTGTTCGCATACCGGAGCCACTGTGAATAGTGTGAGTACAATGGCTGACAGGGCAACCAAAAACAGAAGTGGATCAGAATATATGTACCTCCACGAAGCGTCCCCAGTCAGGTTAGCGATGTAATTCCAATCGCTGTCAGGAGGCAGATATGTCACCATGGCGTTGATCATCGATGAGCCGCCAACAGTAGCACCTCTGGGGTAGTAGACACCGAGCAATTGCGCTCCAGAGGGCTGGCCCGAGTTGCCGACCCAATACTGCCCATCTGTCGTCTTCCAGGTGAGGAACCTGAATTTCATCGTCTTGGCCTCCTCTTCATGGTGCTTCACGAAAAAGTCCCAGGTCGATGACGCGGGATAGTTACCAAAGGGTTCTTCTGCTGCGTTGTCGCCTGCTTCGAGCAGCAGCACGGAGTGCCCAGCTCTTGCCACGTTGGAGGCAACGGTCCCTCCTCCGGGTCCAGAGCCTATGACAATATAGTCATACTCGTCGCCGGTCTGACGAGTAGTGAGGGCACTTGTAAGGCTCAAAAGGCCTAAAAGAGGCGCTGCAGAGCCAAACAACATGATGAGAAAGTTGATTTGTTACACTTCCGAAGTTTCAGGAAACCGGGAAATGCTCTGTGGCGAGGGAAATGCTGGATCTTTCTATTATATACACAATTCATTCTTGCTTCTACGCCGCTATTGCTCCGCCCACGGTTCGGTCATTAATTCTTTCCGTGGTCATTTCAATAGTATGTCAGTCAAGTGCATATGCATGACCTATCATTTACGATATCAAATTTCTCCTTCCAAATACTCACCAGGATCGGACTTGGACATCCCGATCTCCCCATGGTCTTGCTTATGATACGATTGGAGATGGCTCTTGGCGACCCAGAGCCCCCGCCTCTCTGCAAATGATGCGAATGATGTGACAAATTCATTCCCCGAAGTGATTCCGCGTCAACCATGATATAGAGAATACTCCACTTAAACCCACGGTAGAATAAAGTGAGTACCGAAACGATCCATGTCATTCCGGGTAATTCAGGCTTGGCGATATGTTCCACAACGGTATCGCTCAAACTACCTAATGGAGAACAATAGCTAAAGGTATACCGGAAAGGGCGACATCATTGTGATGTCTTGGCTGTACTTGACATCTCAATTCAACTGGTAGGCTATTTGGCTGGTACTATATCTGTCGCAGTCTACCTGGGTACCTTTAGGCGTTGGTTCTGGGAACCACAGGTGGTGCGCCGGAATATGGTTGTCCAATCAATTTGGGCCGCTCCACAAAGAATCGACCTGGACTGAGGTGAGGTCACAATTTGTGCACATGCACATGAGGATTATGATGGAAGGCATTATTTACTTTGATTGTTGCGCCCCAGCCCTCGTTGTCCTCGTTTCCTTTACGAATGTAGCTACTTGCAGAAAGCCTTGTAGTCAGGATTACAAGGCCTGTAGTTCTTTTTCAAGTGCTTCTCAGGGTCCTGCCCTGGAGTCCTAAGATCGTTAGTCCATAGAAACTGCTTCTAAGAGGATCAACCGTACAAGTTCTTGACCTCGGCATAGAACGAAGAAGCTGTTTCTACAAGGGCTTTTGCCGTCGGATACTTGCTTAGGTCAACTTCTTCCCGCTTATCGGTGAAAGATGGGAGATTTCTCATATAACCCTGGGCTCATGGCTGCAATGTATAGCTCTGACGCCAGAAGAGTTGCAAGCTGAATAGGTTAGTTGGAAGCTCAGGTCTATAGTGAAATTAGACGGTGTTGGATGCAATTTATTGGTTAGGGAGAAGGCCTTTTGAGTCGAACAAGTAATTCCACCCGGGGGGGGGGGGCTCCAGGATGGCTCAAGACCGGGAACCACGTAATTGATTGCGTTTGGAATTCTACCGAATGGCAGCCCTAAGATTCCTCATGATTATCACGACCGCGTCTGACACTACATGGAAACTGTCCAATGCCGAACTTAGCGCGGTTGCATGGGGGTCACTGCCCCGCTCTTATCGCAGTTAGAACTCGGTTGAACCGCTCATGGCATGGGTATATATGACAGTCCAGAGCATATGATTAGGTTCCTGGACATCACGTAGGCTATTCAAGCAGTCCTGCCTCCTCTATGTTCACACACCTCGTCTAATGAGTATCTTTCAAACCAAGAACAAAACAAGTATGGAGCAGCTGGACATTGCAATTATCGGTGCCGGTAAGGTCCCCCTCTTCAAGACTTTAGCAACCCCTGGCTAAACTTCGTAGGTTGGCATGGCCTTGGAATGGCCAAAGTATACCTAGAAGTCTGCCCAGATGCAAGGATGGCGATCTTCGATGAGGCAGCCTCTGTTGGAGGAACTTGGGCAGAGGAAAGACTTTACCCAGGCTTGAGAACAAACAACTTTCTCGGCACCTATGAGTTTTCCGACTTTCCCATGACCCCGGACCGGTTCGACGTCAAGGAAGGCCATCACATCCCCGGCCATGCTGTGCATGAGTACCTCGCGCAGTTTGCGGAACACTTTTGTCTCTCATCACGCCTCCGGTTGAGGCAGAAAGTGGAGGCAGCAGAGCTCTTGGAAAATGGTTCTTGGTCCCTCAGGGTTGTCTCCGCCGACGCGGACGCCGAACCGAGGACTGTACTCTCCGCGAAGCTTGTAGTGGCAACTGGCCTCACCTCACAGCCTTTCATGCCAGAATTCCCCGGAGAGGACGGTTTCAACAGGCCCTTGTTCCATGCAAAAGATCTAAGGGATCGCGCTGGCGAGGTCGAGAAAGCCGGCAGTATAGTTGTCCTCGGTGGCAACAAGTCAGCGTGGGATACCAGCTTTTTTGCCGCCAAGTCAGGGACGCGTGTGCATATGGTCATACGGCCGGATGGCGGCGGTCCGAGTTGGGTTTGGCCTGTCTGGTTCTCGCCTTTCAAGATCTCGGTCCAGCGACTGGCAGCCACCCGATTCTTCACCTGGTTTGATCCTTGCATCTGGAGCGAGTCCGAGGGGATAGTAGGCTGGATACTTAGTTTGCTCCATAGGAACCGTTTTGGCCGAGCAGTAGTATCCAAATTCTGGAACACCCTCCAAGGATATGCGCGAAGCGCCCACTGTTACGACGACCATCCCGAGACGCAGAAGCTGAGGCCTTGGGTGAGCCCGTTCTGGATGGGCAACTCGCTGAGTATCCACAATTATCCTTCCCCGTGGTTTGACTTGGTCCGCGAGGGCAGGATTATGGTGCATATTGCCAATGTCTCTTCGCTGTCGGATGGTACAGTCCATCTTTCGAATGAGGAAAATTTGGACGTAGATGCATTCGTGTGCTGCACTGGCTGGGCCACAGAGCCTCCTGTACGTTTCCTGCCAGAGGATCAAAAGCCAGCACTGGGTCTGCAGAGGAGCAACAGTATCGAGGAGCGGAAGATGAGGGAGGCGGCTCGGGCAGAGATCTTCAGTCGATTGCCTAGTGTTCGGGTTCCTCCAACTCGACGCCTCCTGCCCAGGACAGCGACTCCCTCCAGCAAAGCACCTGTAGCCTCTCCCGGCTATCAACTCTATCGTTTCCTCGTACCTCCAGACGAAAGGTTCCTGAGACAGCGCAACATTGCCTTTATCGGCTCACATCTTGCGCTCAGCGCCACCATGATTGCCCAATTGCAGGCTTTGTGGGTCACCGCATTCTTTATAGATCAATTGCCTCATTTGACGGCAGATGCTCTACATCATGATCAAGTCAGGTACGAGACCATCCTGCATAACGAGTACTCCGCGATCAGACATCCACATGAAGCTGGTGGAGCTGGCACTCGATGTCCTGATCTGGCTTTCAACTGCTTGTCGTACATGGACCTACTTGGCGATGACTTGGGACTTCCAAGGTACAGGAAGTATGGCCGGACCGGAGTCTGGTCGGAAATGTTTCACCGGTATGGTCCAAGCGACTTCAAGGATATGGTGCAGGAATGGTTAGGCAAAAGACGCCCAAGTCCCATACCCCGTAATTAGAGCAAACGAGGTAGTTAGACTATAAAGATTGCGATTAGAAGCACATGACTTCATTCTACTGGAGGGGCTAAGGTGAATGGTTGGAGGCGCCATAAAGCGGATGGGGAGCTGGTTCAGTACTATGTAGAGTGTGGTCTTGATCCAGTCCGACGGACAGGCTTGTTTTGTATCACCGGGTTCACAACTCACAACAGGGCTGGCACACAATTTCCATTTGGCTTTTTGGACAGTGATGTCAAATCCGGCACGATACATATGATCAATAGGTTACTAAAAGCCAATAAACAGTTTTAATAGAAAGACTATGAAATATATGCTTATATCCTTTCATCTGTTGAATGGATGCTTTTGATCAGAGGGGCAAAAACAATTTGGCCTCGATGACGAGAACGCGCATGTTCGTCAGGTACAACGGCCCGAGGGAACGTCCTGGTGCAATGGCACCCGGGCAACCAAAACAGACGTGGACCTCACCAATAAGGGTCCTGCGGAGGGCCTGGTCTCTTCTGCACCATCAACACCATCCAGATTGAGAATCCCATCTTCAGCGAATCGAGAAAGAGCATGTTGCTTTGCGGTGACACTGCATGCAGATAGCGTGGACTGCTGGTCGCCCTGACTGGCCCCAATGTGACGATCACCTGCGCTTCGCACCACAGCCTGCTTAGATCGGTGAGCTTTTATCAGGGATCGAAACAATTTAACTGGCTCCCAGTCCCGGACGTGCATCAATGCAAACAGCTGTCAGGCATAATCGGTGCGACATGCAGTCTGTAGTTCCTTCCGGTGGCCACTAATATTGAGGGTTCTCAAGCGAAGCTCGTGTCTGCGTGAGGCCTACCAGTTGGCTGGCACCAATCGGCACGCCAAGGTGAGATTAAGGCGAGCCCCCGCTGATTGTGCGCTTGCATATGCGCACGTCAACACGTCGAGGGCCGTTATTGGACTTGTCTACTATGTACTATGTATGGTTGCACACGTAAAAATCAATGAGGCTCAACTGCTTCAGGATATCGCAGGTCAACGCAAGGAGCACAAAATGAGCCGTCTGCTTGACTGACAGGTTCTCTGAATGGGGCACCTCGACTTAACCATTCAGTCACTCGTCAATGCCAGACATTCCGAACGTGCACCACATTGCAACAAGTGCAGCGCCTGTCATCATCACACAGGTACATCCACCAATTCATCTTAACAGAATGACCACGTCCAAACCCACGAAACAGCCCGTGCTGAATGGCCAAGATGAAGCTCGGTCTCAGCCAGGAGCTGTGGAGGAATTTGTCAGATTGCTCGATTGTCTGGCTGCGGATAAAGGCTGTCACATGATCACCAACATGGTTTCAGAGCTGAAAGCCCTGAGAGCAAGAAATGACGTGCTCGAGAAAGAAGTAGACGCGAGGAGCAATGTGGAGACACGGGTACTTAAAGAAATTCAGAACGTCATGAACGAAAGCCAGGAAGCGAACGACCGTTGCAGCGAAAAAGAAGCCGAGCTCGAAAAAACCTGCGAGGAGCTGGAAAAGGCACAGCAGGAGATACACGATCTCAAGATGGAGCTCGAGGCCAACAAGGATAGTATCAACAAAACAATGGCCAATAACAAGCAAAAGGAAGCGGAAATCGGACGGCTCAAGGAGAGCCTTACACAAGCTCAGCGGTCTGCAAAGCAGAGCAAACAGGACCTCCAGGTCGCCCAGGAGGAGGGGACAAAGATCAAGAAACAATATGAGACGGCAAGCAAATCACTGGCATCCTTCAGTCAGCGATTTCTGACTCTGAGAATCGCGAGCGAGGACGAGATGGCGGAACAGTTAGTGTGCCAATTTCCTTCCATCACTCATCCAGTATCCCAATACTAACTCTGTTGTAGCGTTGGACAGCTAAGAAATTTGTTCGAGGAAGCCCATCGCCTGGTCCAAGGGATTTTCGGCCAATTACAGATCCAGAACAAATCAACGGTCGGAAGCTCGTGGCAGAAGCTCATCAAACTCGACTGTCTCGCCAAGATCCCCCTGCCGCCCGGAAACTCCGAAACGGCGAGGCAGATGCGGGTGGCGGCCGTTCTTCGCCTGCTGGCCGAGACGGCGTGCGAGTACATCTACCACCCGGTGTACCTCACAGAAGACGGCATAGAGGTGGCGGACATCATCGGCCAGCTCGGTTCGCCACAGGCCGAGTGGATGCGCAGCCTGCTGCTCAACACCGAGACGAAGAGACAAGCGGATAACGGTGCGGAGCGAGCGACGATCGCTGCTAACGAACTGTTCGAGTTAGTCGGGTTTCTATTGATTGACTCACCAACTGCAGCTCAGGATTTCAAGATCGCAGTGTACCAGTGGTATCAGAAAGCTTGCAAGATATGGATGCCCCTTCAACAGCTCGAGCTCAGGATCCGGGCCCAATTCGTGGCTCAGGGCAATGGAGCGGGCCCACTGGGGTGGAAACTTCTCCCTCAGCCGTCGCAGGCGGACAGAGCTCCCAAGGACGGCGCTCCGAACGGGGTGAAGCCAAAACCGGCCACCAAAAACCAGCTGGTCAAGGAGGATATTGCGACCGAAGTATGGCCGGAATTCCTGGCGACGACCAGCGACGGCCGCTCATTTCTTCTGGTATCCGGATACGCGCTCGACAAGGCTCAAACATTGGCGGCCAAACAGGAGCTGGAGGCTGCATCCCTGGAACCGGCGGGCAGCAGCCGTCGCGCAGCACATGGGAGGCAGCGGCTGGAGCGAACGGTGATGGGTGGGCCGAACGGAAGCCTCGAAAAGCTTTCTTTTTTATCCCAGAGTTAGGGCGCGCAAGTTATTGGTTTAGCCGCCGGAGGAAGTATGGGCTAGTCAAGGGCTTGCCTCGGAGACTGAGGAGGTGGATGGCAGACTGATATCCCGTTGAGACAGAAATATACCGAGTAGTCACAAGGTAGTAAAGTTAATGACATTGCTGAGTAATATCTAAACACTCGCCCATTTCCGGACGTGACAAGCAGTTCTATCTGCAAGCCACTGCCGACAGGACTAATACCGAAGTGTGCCCTTTCGAATCGGGGGCCACAATTCCCACGATGTCTTTGTCCATTGGTAAGAGTACCTAGGTACCTAGGTAGGTATGGATGTCGGAAAGACTAGTCGAAACCTCGAGGTAATGAATTATAATATCCCCATCGTGGACCAGTTGTATTGCATCCAGCGGCCACCTCATCAGAACAACGAATACGCATTGTCTTGATATCCTCGCGCTGCCCTGAGCCGCAGTAGAACTTTTCAGGCACCGTTGGTGCCATAATCAAATTTGAGGCCAGTAATAACGACAAAAGGGGGAGAAGCGACTCCGAATTACAAGGACAAGCACAACTAGGGACGAGAATGCAGTTTCAAGGCCGCATTCGGGCAGTGTCAGAGGGCTTTAGGAGCTCTTATGAATACTCAACGGCTTCTTGATCCTATTGCGAAAACTGACACCAAGCGCCTAGATGCACATGAAAGTGTATCCAGAAATGAGGAGGTGCTTTTCATCAACAAACCCATATAAGAGTGCCGGCAGCTTTTCCAATGACCGTGCGAGAGTCTCTGAGTCTCAATGGCTGCAGGAGCAGCCTCAGGTTCACGAAGGAGGAATTCCATGAACGGTTCGGCCACCGCCTCCTGACGCTGCCAACCCGTCCCATGACCTCGCCGCGTGAGAAACACGCAGGCCTGAGATCGCCTGGACACGCACATCATCCAAGATGGGACCAGGCATCCCGAGACGGAAACGCGATTTCCCCGTATTCCGTCCTTTGGCAGAGGCTGCCCATCTGCATCTCTCACAGCCTGCTTACCCCACAAGCAGAAGGCATGGACGCCGCTGACGTCGTGGCAAACGTCAATGTCTTAAGATTCATCCCCTGCATGATATCGGCGGATCGGCTTCCTCGTCGTTGGTTGGAAGATCAGGAGGATGATAGCGGTGCGACATCAGGCCGAGAACGCGTGTTAAGAGATCGTCAAGGACTTCCGTTGGCAGGCAGCCAAGCATCCCTGCCTATCACGGCTGGATGTAAGTAGCACCACGACGCCCCTGAAACCGTGCATGTCGTCCCAGCGGCCCTAGTTCAGTTTCTTGGACCTCTTCTCGAGGCCGAAAATCGGAACGCGTGCTTGCCCCGAGGCAGACTGGGCAGACTGGGCAGCCTGGAGGCTTAGGATTCCCCGCACAGCTTGCCATCACGATCCATCCCAAAAGGCACTCAGCCGGATATGTGGATTTTCAGAAACGGAACAAACTCGGGATCCGGGGGAGACAACGAGGCTGGTGGTCTGTCGAGTTGGAGCTGAAATGTGGCCGGCGACCTCCTTTCTTATCAGCAGGAACGGCAGATTGGCATACCTGTACCCGCCAGAGCCGGCTGCGTTATCAAGGTTTGGGTGGCCCCGGGCAATGCAGGAGTCAACCCCATGTCCGGCGCCGGAGAACCATCACGATTCCCAACAATGGAGCGAATAGTCTAGTACAAGAAAGGCGAGTTTTCGGGCTTTTCTTGTGAGGTCACATCTGGTGAAGACGGGTCAGTCATTTTCATCGTCCCAAGGAGGTGGAATTGGGACCAAGAGCTGCGGGAGGACTTGCACCAAGGAATGGGAGAATGGATAATTAGACTATCAGATCAACATGCCGGGAGCATAGAGAACTATTAAGTACCTGCAGTCTCGTGGGGTATACCCCAGGTACAATGATACTTTCTTCAGGACGTAGTAGACACGTCCTTGTTATTTTGATGCACCCCGAGCTAGACTGGGATCTCAGCGCGTCGGCCCGTCATGTGCATAAGCTTTTCCGGGCAGGTCTTCACGCGACACAAGTTTATCACAAAATTCTCAAGTAATCCGGTTTCGTGACGATTCCGGGTTTTCTATATCGATATATGTAACGATACATCGCATTTGGTCACATCTCATCTACAACTCGAAACAGATCAAGCACAGTTATCGTCAGCTACTGTCGCGGCCTTCCAAGCCTCCGATGGTCATCACTGATCGACAGGCTCGGAACATTGAAAGGACAAGAAAACAGTGGATGTCATGTGCTCCGCCTACACTAGTGCTGATACAGCGGACTACCCAAAGGGTCCATGTACACTGACGATCAGCCCAGCACGTCACTGTCTGATCCCCTCTGCTTCTAAAAGAAGAAAACGGATATTCGCACAGAGTAAAACGGATGGTATACAGATATATATAGCTCCTAGTGCAGAAATAACGCCCACCACCCAATTTAGTATATATACTATTATATTAACCCTATAGCTATTATACCCGAATATCCTCTTCGCTATAATTATACCGTATTATTGCTATACTTACTAAAGCACCTAATCGCTTAAATCTATAGTATTTAATAGTTTACTAGCCCGTATAAACTATAATCTCGTTTAATAAACCCTTCTCCTCGTTGCTATTGCCGAGAATATCCTTTATAGCCAGATTTACTTATAGTAATTAGTTAATACTTTCTATAGCCCTTATATGCTGCTTTTTTACTATTACCCTTATACTTAAGGGTATAGCTACTAATAAAGCCCGGCTAGAAGATTTTATAATACCTAAGGGCGCTTTTTACTTTAGGGGCCGTTAGGTTATCTATTATATAAGCCTTCCCGCTAGCTGCTAGTTATAATAAACGGTAATTTATTAAGTATTACTATTATAAGTATCCTTTTTATTTAAAGATTTAAAGGTTTAGTTATTTTATTTAAAAGCCGAGTTTATTTATTATATAAAAGCCGTTATTGCCCTTATTTTATTGCCCGCCCTATTACTTAAGCTTATAATAATAAAGGTTATTTTTTTACCTATTATTGCCTTTTTATAGCTTTTAAAAATACCCTTTTTATTTCCTATAAATATATTAATCTTATAAGGCCTTCCTTTTATAAAGGTGATTTTTTTTAGTAAAAGGACTATTAAGAGTAGGTTTTTAAAGGAAAGGTTATAATTAAGGTATTAATTTTTATATATATCGCCCTTTTCGAAAAGGCAATTATCTTTTTTTTTATCGGTAATACAATTTATATAGATTAAGCTATATTAAGTATAAATAGGGTAGTAGTAATTAAAGGCTATATAGTATTTTTTAAAGATATTGCTATAAAGTATTTATAACGCCTGTTAGCGGATTTTTATAAGAAGGTTAAGTATTACTTTTAAAATTTAAAAAGGAAGCTTTCCTAGCTACTTTTAGCTATTAAACTTCTTAAATAATATTATCTTTTAATAGGCTTCCTTAAAATAAAAGTTATAGGCTATATTCTTAATAGCCCTATAGGCAGCCTTTATTAAGTAAAAAATATTTCCTATATTATAGCTTAAGTAAATCTTAACTTTCCGGTATATATACTTTATAAAGAATATTATATATAAGCTAAAGTTAAGTATTTTATAGGTTTAGTAAATAGCCTATTTAACGATAATTTTCTTTTCTTTATTAATATATTAGGTTTTAAGATAATTAATAATTACCGTTTAGTTTAAAAATTCCTTTTAAAGCCGTTACTAAGCTATATTATAGGTTTTATAATCTATAAAGTATTTTATAAATTTAAAAAGATTAAAAAGGGCTATTTAAGTATAGGGGATATTATTAAAAACCTTTAAGGGTATTATAGATATATTTCTTACCGGTGTATTAAGGGTAGTAAGATTATTATCGTAAGCTTTACTTTTTTTAACCTTAACGCTTTTTAAAGTATTTTTCTCCGCTGCCTTTATTATCATTAATTTCTATACCGGCTTTCTTTATTTCTTTTTAATATTTAAAATAATATTTATATTTATATAAAAGATATATAGCTAATAGCGTATTTAAAGGAATTTATAACTAAAAGCGTTAATAAGAGTATTATTATAATTAGTAATAAAGAGGCTTAAAGGGTTATATTTATAATAGTTAAGGAGCTTATAAATTTATTTAAAAAGCTATTAAAAGCTAGATTCTCTTTTATTATCGATAATACCTTAAAATAGCGGTAGAATCTTTTTTATATAAGTTATTATTATCCCTTAAAAGTAGGGTATCTTTTTATTATTTATTAAATATATATAATTAAGTAAGATATTTTATAAGAATTATCGCTTTTTAATTTAAGTAATTTACTGCTTTTTATATTAAAAGATACCTATAATATTTCCCTTTTTATTATTAATAAAGCAATATTAAAATCCCTCCTTTTTAAGCTAATTTAAAGCTATTTAAGTAAGTATATAGATACCTTACTTCTTTTTTCTAAAATCCTATAGCTAGTTTTTTATTATATTACTTCCCAGCTTAACTTAAGGGTACTTTCGGTAAAGGGCAGCTTTAAGTTTTTTTAACTTAATAAGGGATAGATCTTAAGCGGTATAAGTAAAAAAGTTATAATATTTTATTAATAGCTTCGCCCAGCTATATTAAGCTTTAAAAACCTTTTAAAAACCGTAGTAAATATATATATTCTTTTAGATTATAAGCTTTTACTTTCCTAGCATTAATTTAATTATATAAGTAATTACTTTTTATTTATAATCCGTTTTAATTATTAAGGCGTTATTTATTATTATAATAAAAGATTGCTTTATACCTTAATTATATATTAATATTATATAAATTAGCTATAAACTTTTAACTGCTATATTAAAATTAAATAATTTTATTATTATATTTAAATTAGCTTAAAGGTCCTTAAAAGTATTATATCTATTATAAAAAAGTTTTAAAAAGGGAAAAGGGTTAAAAAGCGCTAGCTAGCGGTAGTTAATTATAGTAATATTAGCGTTTTATCGATAATAGTCGGCCTATTATTACACCTTAAAACTAAAGTAATTTAGCACCTATACTATTACTATAATATAAAAAATCGAGATTTAAGTAATTAGGGGTATTTTCTAATACTAGATAAATTAATTCTAATAGAATTTAATTAATATTAACCTAATATTAATAAAGGGTAATTAATTTAAGTTTAGTAGCGATAAAGGTTAAGCAGGCTGCTGGTTATTATAGCAGTAAAAAGCATTATAGGTAAATAGGGCGATATTAAAATATTAGGCTTTAATTAGCTATAGCGGTCTAGGGGTGCTAAGTTAGCGGGGTTTCTGTATACCATCCGTTTTTTTCTATACGAATATCCGTTTTCTAAAAGAAAACCTGTAGTCTATATATGTATACACGCACTCGGCTAGACAAGAAGGCAACTGTGCTATTCACGCCTGATATTTCACATGTGCCGAGAGAACCGGTCCGAGGAGGATGTTCCTTGCCATCGAGCCAGAATTACCCAATGCCATGGCAAGAGGTGCAAATATTTTCCTCTTGGCACTTTGTGTAAGAGGCAAATGGGGCCGCGCTAGGTCCGTCTAATAAACAGTCCATGGCCACGCTTTGCAGAGCGTCTGCTAGCACATGCGCACGCTGTTTTTAAGTCCACTTTAGTCTGCACGTCCGTCTTGAGAAAGGATCGCCGTCAGCCCGTCAGGGACAGCCCCAGTTAAACCCGCAGTCAAAACTCCACACAGACTCCCGACGTCCAGAGATACGTATGGAGACCTCGACCGGCCCTGGATCTGTGATGCAATAATCAGGCCTTTTAATTGAGCGACCGACTCATTACTAACAGTATTATAGCAACAACTGCGCTAGATTCGTTTTCAAATACTGTACGGCTGCGCATCTACACGGAATAATAGGTCAGCGTGGGCGGACCAGGCTTTTTTTTTCTCTTGCCTCCTCCCACTATTGGGACCCCCCCCCCCCAACCCTTGCCGCATTATTCGGTGTGTAGCCTTCTCACTAATAAGCCCGTAGTATAAGACCGCGCAGAGAGTCTGCCTCGACAAGGCACTTCCAGGTTTCTCCTGCATTTCTTCTTCTCAGTCCCACCGTTTGTGCGCAAAATCTCCGTCCTACCGCTGTTCCACATGCAACGACCTGTGGTGCTGTCCCTCGTCCTCACCTTCACCATCGCCGGGAGATTCTGAGTCAAACCAGCCCAATCCGTGTCTCTCACGGTCAGACCAGAACCCTGTCCCGTTTCACGATGTCTTCCCCCGAACTCAAGGCCTCGAAAGAGGCCCCGGCAAGCCAGCGGGTCTCGACGAGCTCGAGCGACGGCTCGCCCGTGCGGCACAACTCGGACGGCCTGCAGCGGCGGCTGGACAACCGGCAGATCCAGCTCATCGCCATCGGCGGCACCATCGGCACGGGCCTGTTCGTGACCATCGGCGAGGGCCTCGTCAAGGGCGGCCCCGGCAACCTGCTGCTGGCCTACACGCTGTACGCCTGCGTCGTGGCGCTCGTCAACAACTCCATCGCCGAGATGTGCACCTACATGCCCGTCTCGGGCGGCTTCATCCGCCTCGCCGGCGTCTGGGTCGACGAGGCCCTCGGCTTCATGGTCGGCTGGAACTACTTCCTGTACGAGGCGCTGCTGATCCCCTTCGAGATCACCGCCCTCAACCTCGTGCTGTCGTTCTGGGACGAAAGCATCACCGCGCCCGGCCCCACGGCAGGCATCTGCGCCGCCATCATCATTGCTTATGGGTAAGGCACCACTGCGCGCCACGCTGCGCACTTTTGGTCGACCTGATCTATCTGTTTTTTTTGCCCTGTTCCTTTTTTTTCTTTGACGGGGCCGAAGCCAACTAGAGTCACCGGATCCTCTAGAGCTTTTCTGCGCCCTTCCCCAAGTGACCCTGTCTATGCCCCGTCTCTGCCCCGCGTGTGTGTATTTGTGAAGTGGCTGTTGTGTGTGTGTTTGTGTGTGTGTGTGTATGCTAAACTCTTCGTGTGTGACTCTAGTATCATGAATGTGGCTGCAGTGAGCATATTTGGCGAAGCAGAATTCTGGCTGTCCGGCGGCAAGGTGATACTCATCTTCATCCTGTTCCTCTTCACGTTTATCACCATGGTCGGGGGCAACCCTGCCCACGATGCCTACGGGTTCCGGTACTGGACGAATCCCGGATCCTTTGCGACATATCTCACTGCCGGTGACACGGGCCGTATGGAAGGCTTTATGGGCGCCCTGGCCACCGCCACCTTTACCGTCGTCGGCCCGGACTACATCTCGATGATCGCCGCCGAGGCCAAGCACCCCAGCCGGTACATCAAGTCCGCTTTTAAGACCGTCTACGTGCGCTTCGGCCTCTTCTTCTTCGGCGCCGCCCTCACATGCGGGATCGTGCTGCCCTACAACGACCCGACCCTCCAGAAGATCTACCTCGGCGGCGGCAGCGGCGGCGGCACGGCGGCCGCGTCGCCCTGGGTCATGGCCATGGAGAACCTCAAGATCCAGGGCCTGCCGCACCTGGTCAACGCCCTGCTCTTCACGACAATCTTCTCGGCCGGTAACACGTACACGTACTGCGCGACCCGGTCCCTCTACTCGCTCGCCCTCGACGGCCGCGCCCCGGCCGTCCTCCGCAAGACGGCCAAGAACGGCGTCCCCATCTACTGCTTCCTCGTCACCATGCTCTTCCCCATGCTGTCCTTCCTCCAGTGCGGCAGCGGCTCCGCAAAGGTCCTCAGCTGGCTGCTCGCCCTCGTCACCGGCGGCGGCGTCATCAACTACATCGTCATGTCCATCACCTTCCTCAACTACCACGCCGCCTGCAAGGCCCAGGGCCTGGACCGCCGCACCCTGCCCTACTACGGCTACCTCCAGCCCTACGGCGCCTGGGCCGCCCTCGTCCTGCAGACCATTGTTGTCCTCACCTACGGCTGGTCGTCGTTCCGCCCGGCCTTTGACGTCGGCACCTTCTTCTCCAACTACACCATGCAGATCGTCGCCCCCATCCTGTTTGTCCTGTGGAAGGTCGTGAAGCGCACAAAGTACATCAGGCCCAAGGACGTCGACCTCGTCTGGGACCGGCCCCTCCTCGACAGGTATGAGGAGCACCTGCTCGCCCGCGAGCCTCCCAGCAGCTTCTGGACCGAGATGGTGCAGATGGTCGGCATCGGGCGCAAGAAGGTCATTGATGGCGAAAAGGCCTGAGAGAGCAGCGCCGGTGCATGTGTGATGGATGGTGAGAACGATACCCCCAGTTAACTACCTGTAGACCGAGTTAAATATATCCACTTTGCATGTCACTGTGCCAGAATTGCTTAAATTCCAAGTGATTTTGATATCCGTACTAATATTTCGCCGCTGTCACACGTCCAAAATTCCACCGTGCACTTCCGATTCCTCACCCACAGCCCTCTTCAGTACAACCACCAACTCGTCCACTGTTCCTAGCAGCGACATATAGGAAGTCAAGGAGCTGGCCCAGAGTCGGCTGTCATCGCCAGTAAGAATATCTCTGATGGTCGAGTCCTCTGATTCTTTCGGAGAGATAGAAGCTTCTTTGGATTTCGGATTGAAATCATCCTGATATAGAGGCAAGGATGTCCAAGATGATATATATGAACACTTTTGCTAAAGATTCGAGAAGAAAAGCGGAGAGATAAAGGAGACAGCAATACTAAGCTGCGGCCATCATTTTGCAGTCCTAGCTAGCCCTCTGAACCAGTGATTGTATATATGAGATTGCCTATGTCTACAAAGCAGTCATGTGCCGAACCCGTGGCATCCCACTTCATACTATGTAGTCCACGGATTCGTCCAGAATGTACCCCATCAATTTTAACACACCCCTAGCATCACATATTGGATCATCCGTGCCTTTGATCATCCATCGTTCGTCAGATGCTACCTCTGGGGTTTTCTGAAAGAACATGATTCTGCTATTCTTCAACCCCTCCAGCAAATGGTCAAGAGACCTCGCACTCTGCCAAGAGAAACGAGGTTCGCTTTTTTCGAATATTTCCTCCATTCTGCGAAGTCGATGTCCCAGACAGCGCCATCTGAGACGAGAAAGAAGGCCACATGAAGCGCAGTGTTCAAGCGTGAGACTCGAGCGGCGTTGGATCTCCCAGAGGCTTTTGCTCGTTCCTGTAATATCGACCAGAGGGGGAAAATCGCGTGCAAGAAGGAAATCAAATACAAGTCTATAACTGCAAACTCTGTGCCTGGTGAAAATGGGCTCTAGAAAGCAGAAGTTGACGTCGGCGCCGTTGTCCAGAAGTATGCGAATAACATCCAGTGCCCGGGGATTCTAATCTAGGAGGCACAATTGCATTCTGGGGCTGTCAAGTGCTGATGCTTACCATGGCCTGCTTCCAAGAGGCCTCCTTCTGCCACACTCGGTATCTCCCCTCTTTGGGGGCTGTCTTGCACTCGAGTACCATCACATGTCAGCACTAGTGCAAGACAGCCCCGGTGAGGCAGCTAATAAGGCCAGTGATTATTCGCAGAGATTGAAAGATTGGCCCCTGGGGCGGCGCAGATGCAGAAAGCCACAAAGGCAGCCGCTCGCTCTGCTGACCGGTCTGGCGTTGCACACCACTTCCCCACCCTCATCAACCGTTGGAATTCAAGGCGCATTCATGCTTGGCGGTGCCAGTGATTTCTTTTGCCTCCTGCTGACAGCCGAGTTCTGTCACAAATATTTGTTCCATTAATGAAATTGTGCAGAAAATCAGTCCTGGTAGAGTACCAACCTCGTCCTGCGCCTTGAAAGCCCCTGCTGGCACCTGGCAGGACGTGGAGGCACTTGGGACACACATGCCTTCTCTAGCCTTCTCATCTGTATCTACCTAGGCAGAAAATGTCTTCCAACAGTACTCCGATCACTGCTTGATAATTCGACAAATTTCTCGACCTCATCTACGCCGACGTCTGGCAGCCGGTCCAGTTCTGAGAGTGGGATCGACCGGATGACGATATACCCTGTTCACAACTGCGCTTACACCTTCTCTCAGCGGGAGTTCCACCAGGAGACTGCGCCCCGCACCACCCAGTGGTACCGGCAGATTGAGCGCCCATCAGGCTTCTTCTTGGGCAAGCAGGAGGGACGCTTCTCTTTCTCCGTAGCCATCCGCCGCTACCAAATTCTGGAGGCGATCTATACCTGCCACGACAAGCTATTTCGGGAATTCTGAATACTTGACGTAGCTTAGCTGATTTCTTCGGCTGTCAGGGAAGATGTTGGCCAGAGACTAGAATTTAGCTCCGTAGGTCAGAGATGCTTTACTTGCCAAATGTGAAGTGACTGATATGAATTGTAATAAGTATTATCAAAGCAAAGTAGCTCCAAGAAAAATCGACAGTTACACAAGTCTAGAAAATAGTTACAAGATTCAAACAAAATGACAACAGGGAGAAAGCCATATGGTCAGACTCGATTGGAACCTAGGTACCGTAGCTGGTCTGCCAAGAGTCCCCGGCAAACGGAATGCTAGACTAGTTGCTTATCTCTCGTTCTACCTGTGCAACATCAGAATCCCTGGTGCTTTATCAGTGTCTCTGGCAATTGGGGCCTGCTATTGCCCCACCTCTACTAGATCGTGTCTTGTGCCTGGGCAAGACTACCCGTGAATTTGCCTGTATCCTTATCTCAATGGACTGAAAAATGGACTAAGTAACGTTATATATCCGGATATAGGATCTAAAAACGCTCGTTGATTAGTGAAATTTTCAACAACATGCTTACTCTCGGCACGATTGGGGTGAGCATTTGATCCCTTAAAATCTCAGCTGCCCGGTCTAAAGACATTCCGGCTACCAAAATGCGAGGGGAGTCTGTGATTATATATAAACGGCGGTCTTAATTCGTCCTCGCGATCGAAATCACCAAGACCCTGCTCACATCTCGTCGCCATCTGGGACTCGCCGACAGTCTCGAGTCCGACACCTCTTCAATATGCGAGGCACAATGTGGCTATCCGTGCTGGGCCTGGCCGTCATCAGAAACGCGGCGGCGTCTTTCGTAGACAAAGGGCGGGTCGTCGAGCTTGAAGGAATATCATACTACACCCCTGGCTTCTCGATTGCCCAGCTTAGCAATAATTGCACCAACAGGGCCCTGGCCGCTGACGCGGTGGTGCCTGGCCAAGACTTATTTCCCCTGACCGTCGTCCAGGCCCCATCCGAGAGCCTGAGCGCCGAGGAGCTCGCCAGCATCGCCTCTGAGTATGATGAGCTCGACGACGTTTTTCAGCCGGCCTTCTTGAGAACAGTCTACCTTCAGCCTGCCGGGGACAATCCCGCCCCGGCCATTGATACTGCATCTTTCAAGTCGGGCCAGGTGTCGTTGGACATAAAGCTGTTCTTCACCCCCAGCAGCATCGCGGGGGATTGCAAGGCTGTCGTGACCAGCACCGTCACGCCCGCACTCCCACATGGTCCTTATTTCGTCTCAGCTGCCACCGGCGACATCTTCAAGGCCTACAGACTATACAATGACAATAATCTTGCCTTCATCCAGGGCGTTGTCAGCGACGAGCAGGGAGCCTACATGTCGCTGCCTGCTATAACGGAGAACGTCATGGCCAAAAGCGTTGCTGTGCCGTCGAGATTGTACTACAAGGCCACCGAGCAGCAGCCCCTCGCCGGTCTCCGCTTTGGCGTGAAGGACATTTTCCACGTCAAAGGCGTCGGCACCAGCGGTGGCAACCGCGCCTACTTCTACCTCTATGGCCGGCAAAACAACACCGCCCCGGCCGTGCAGCGCCTCATCGACCTCGGCGCAGTCCTCGTGGGCAAGATGGGCACCGTCCAGTTCGCCAACGGCGACAAACCCACGGCCGACTGGGTCGACCTCCACGCCCCCTTCAACCCCCGGGGCGACGGTTATCAAGACCCTAGCGGCTCGTCCACAGGGCCTGGTGTTGGTATAGGCTCATATGAGTGGCTGGATCTCTCCATGGGCAGTGATACTGGTGGTTCAATGCGCGGGCCCGCGGGCGCCCAGGGCATCTTCGGCAATAGACCGTCGACGGGTGCTATTTCTCTGGACCACGTCATCCCCCTCAGCCCTGTCAGCGATACAGCCGGCATCTTCGCCCGCAGCGGAGGGTTGTGGGCCAATGCGACGAAGGCCTTTTATCCCAATTTACAATCCAACTGGACCGCATTCCCCAGGACTCTGTACTATGCGGAGGACACTGATACTAGCCCTGACGTCCTCGATATGGTATACAGCTTCGTCCAGAAGTTGGGCAGCCTCCTCGGCACCGAAGCGCTTCCGGCCAACTATACTC
This sequence comes from Diaporthe ilicicola, assembly GCA_023242295.1. Classification (NCBI taxonomy): domain Eukaryota; kingdom Fungi; phylum Ascomycota; class Sordariomycetes; order Diaporthales; family Diaporthaceae; genus Diaporthe; species Diaporthe ilicicola. Next base: position 150,599 of record JALPVH010000097.1, on the reverse strand, counting down.
AGCTTTGGGCCGACACCCGCAGCGGATCTCCCACCGTCGACGAGATGATGAATCTGACCTACGCTGTCTTCATCTCACACGACCAATGGAAGCTGCTCGGAAAGCCCTTCTTCGAAGACTACGCCGCTAAGAATGCCGGTCGCAGGCCTTATGTCAACCCGGGCCCGCTGGCTCGCTGGCAGTGGGGACAGACTAACGCCCCCGACGACGTCTACGCCGAGGCCCTCCGCAACATATCCACATTCACCGAGTGGTATACAACCGACGGCTACGGCCGCCACGACCCCGAGTCCTGCTCCGAGGGCGTGTACACCTATCTCTTCCAGAACGGGAAGCCGTCGTACCGGGACCAATACTTCTCGGCCCCTACCGCGCCCCCCTTCGGCATGAGCGACTCGCGTGTATCCATTTTTACTGGTGCTCCTGAGATTGTTGTGCCCATTGGCGAGGTGCCGTATAACAGCACAAAGTCCCTGCAGGTCGAATACCTGCCCGTATCAATGGCAATCAGACTGGCTAGGGGCTGCGACTTTGTCCTTGCGAGCTTGGTGAGCAAGATGGAGGAGGCTAACATCATCCGGCCTGTTGCCGTTGGCTCCAAGTTATTCCCTAATGACTATGATTAGAGCAAGATAATTGATTTTTTTGTCTTTTCGGAATGATGACCTTCGCGTCAACATCAACCCGGCAGTGGTCTTCGAGCTGTGCATCGGGCTCCTAACGGGCGTTGAATCGCACATCTCGATCTTGCCCACCTTGAAGAACACCCGGAACAAGGCTCTTAATGAAGCAGACAGCGATTCCATCGCGGCGATCACCATTATAGTTGTTGTTTCTACCTAGTCTGTAACAACTCGCCGTCTCCCGATCATGGGCTTGACTCCACAAAAAGATCATAGTGTTCATTACAAGCCGCAATTTAGAACGATTTACAATCCTGTTCATCATTGATTCTATCTAATTGAACTAAAAATCAAATATATTTGACGGCCCCTTTCGAACTCATTACATTCAATACATCGAAACTTGTTTTTTCCAACTAGCGGATTTAGCGCTTGTAGGGATCGTTCATGTAAACCGCCGTTGTCGCACATATTGCGCAGGAGTCACAAAGGGGGCGGCAACAAGTGAAGCGCTTTGACACCGTCTCTAGTTGCTTTTTCTCATTGGTTTCAAACACCACCTCACGTAATCGTTTTACGAGTCCGAGATTCGTTTGGTCTTTACGTGGCTGTTTCGATGTTCATATAAATATTTCGCCCTTCACTCGTGCGTGGCCTGAACTCAGGCATGCATGCACGCTCGATTGTATCCTTTCGCATCTGTAAACCTCTCTTTTCGATTGCAACTAGCTGATACCGGTCGTCACTGGTAGTTTTACATCTTTCCAGACGCCTGGAACTATTGTTCTGAAAGGAATCGGAGCCGCCACGGAGAGCCCGCCAACCCATCAGGAAGACGGGGAGCGCAACACTCCAGGCATCGCGAAAATGTTAACCCCTCTCTCAAGCATGAACGCCTGGTGGTGGTCCATCCTCGAGAACCACATCTACGCCCTGCCACCCTACAAACCTCGCAAGCGCACGAAGCCGATGGAGGTCCTCTGCGTCGGGCCGCCCCGCTCCGGCACCGAGTCGCTCCAGCAGGCGCTCCTCATGCTGGGCTACGACCACACCTACCACGGCTGGGACATCGTCTACGAGGACCCGCCCATCCCAGCGCCGGGCTGGGTCAGGCTCGCGCGCAAGAAGTGGTTCGGGGGTGCGGGGGGCAAGCCGGCGCCCGACTCCGGGGACGTGAGCATCTCGGCGGACGAGTTTGACGAGCTGATCGGGCACTGCGTCGCCGTCACGGACGCGGCGGCGAGCTGTTTCGCGCCCGAGATGGTGAGGGCGTACCCCGAGGCCAAGGTCGTGCTCAACGTGAGGCGGGACCTGGACAGGTGGCACGAGAGCGCGGTCAAGACCCTGGTGCACGTCAACGAGAGCTGGAGCTTCTGGGTGGCGGGGTGGCTGGACCGGGAGGCGTTTTGGGCTTGGCATGTTTATGAGCGGTTCTTGTGGGCACTGTTCTTTCGGGCGCCGGATGGGGATATGGCGGGGGCTATAAAGAGGAATGGGAAATGGATTTATCGAGGTGAGTTTCTTCCTCTCTCACGTCTTTCTTTCCGGGGCGTTCATCGCTTCAGAATGCGAAATTGGTGGGATTTGGAGATGATTGGTGAGAGTGAGACGCAAGCTGATGCATGTGATGACAGAACATTGCGATATGATCCGAGGTATGGTGCCCCCCGAGAGACTGCTCGAGTGGTCTACCGACGACGGCTGGGAGCCGCTTTGCAAGTTCTTGGGAAAGGAGGTTCCGAAGGAGCCGTTCCCTCATGCGAATGCGACGGGGCTCGGTGGTGGGTGGAAAGCCAGGGAGGAGATGGCGACGGAGAGGTGGGTCAAGGGGGCGTTGACGAACCTCATCTGGGCGGGTTTCCTCTTCATCGGGGCGGTGATTGCTTGGATCAAGTATAGGAAGTAAGAGATCCTCGACCGTGAGGAGTTGCATTTTCTGTTGAGCCGCACTGGTCTTGGTTTTCATGGGTCTATCATGTCCCCAAATCAGACGCACAGGTCGTCTGAAATGAATGAATATTGACGCTATTCGCTCATCTGTAATCCTCGCTGTTGTTGGGGAATGTCCTCACTCCGGTGCTCCATCTTCCAAAGCAATGATGATCCAGATGCCGCTCGTTCCCACCCTTCCATAGCATATTACTTTAGGGTTATAACCAACGCAATGTTATGCTCCTTATGATATATGATCCTGGGGAATCACCCCCTCGGAAGTATCGGTCTGGCGGTGCCGTGTTTGCAATTGCAGACTCAGCGAGCTCACCACACAACCGTCTGACCTCGCTCCAGATTTCCTATGCCTTTCCTTCGAGATCTTGCGCCTGTGCAGCCTGGGCTGGGGGAAGGGCAGAAGTCATGTCAAGTGCTGTCTGGTAGGCACTGTCAGCCAAGCCCACGTTATATTGCCGATACTCCTCCGGCTGTCTGATCATGTGTGGATCTCGTATCCAATCGACGATGATGGCGAGGCAGGAGTCATGGCAGTCGATGGTGGCCTGCTTTGCGGCTCGCAGCGCCGGATCCTCGTCGCCGGTGATGCCTGGGACGACTGATAGCGGAGTAGGAGTTTCTCTGTAGCCAGTCCAATCTTCCGGGAGCCTGTATAAATGTTCCTGCAGGCGTCGGCGGAATTCGGTAAACGGTAGGTCGTCGCGGGCCTCGCATTGGTCGTCAAGCGTCTCTAAGCATTCAGTTGCTAACTTGTAAGTCTCTTGAGCGTTGGCGCGTAGGCCATGGTACAGTGGGCCGTCCATGCCAAGGATCATGACTTCCCGAGAGAGCAGGAAGCTGCGATAAGGCGCCGTTAAGTTATTGAAGAGCTGGATGATAGGGCACTTGTCCGCGTGAGCCTTATGATTGGTGGTGCCACAGTTGCAGACGTATGAACTGGGGGAGGTTTCGGCAGCCAGGGCCCTTCCGTGAGACATGATTGTTGATGAGATGCTTTGCTCGTGTTCAGGGTGACCAAGTGGATAGGTATTCTTGAAAGGTGTGCTAATGGATGATAGCTGAAACTGGGGCTGAGAAACCAGCCATCTGATGATGTTTCGATGCTGATCAGCAAAAGGGGGGAATATGGGAAGTGAGCTTGATGCGCGATCGCATGGAAGAGTGGCCGTCTGCAAGTCGCTCCTGCACCTTCAATTTTACCTGATGCCGTGACTTGAGATTTCTGTCACGGCTCGGTCTTTCCTATTTGCTCACCTCCAGCAAAAGGGCTCTTGGACGCTTACTTCCCTTCGTAGCAGCACTGATCCGATATCGTGATGTGACACGTCTTGCGAACATCCCTGGCTATGTGCCAGGGCGTGTTTGCCTTAACTGGTTGTCACTGCCCCTACGGCACGCTTTGAGAACACCTCGAGTTGGCACTCACTATTCCCTGTCTTCTGTGATGTTCACTTCGGACTTGTCTCATATCGCTTGTGGCTCTCTCAGCTAGAACCCTTGATGGCTGAATTCTGTTCTTTGGCCAACCTGCCGTTTTGCTCACTAGCTGGCTTGTTATGAAAGGTCAATCATGCGAAATACTGCGAAATCTACCCTCCGTAGTCCAACGAAGTGATCAGAAGCTGCCACCTGAGCCTCTTAGACTTGAGCAACTGTGCCTGAAGAGAACACTGCTCTACGTGACGACTCCCAAATCCGCTTGAATTTGTTTCCAATCTTCTTCAATGTCATGGAAATAGATTCAATCCAACGGCCCTCCAGGTGTTGGCGACCATGCCGCGTAATCAATCTTGCCATCACGTGGTTTGGCGTCGAGCACATTGTATATCCTGTGATAATATGGCCAACAAATTTCGTCGAACAGAGCCAGACTCTCTTGACACGCACGCCTTGTGCCTTTTTTGTGTTGGCTGAGATGGAACTCAAGGATTTGCGCGAGCAGCCATCCGTCCTCCATCGCAAAACCTGCCCCTGTACCGAAAGCACCTGGAAAATCATCAGCGTAATTTTTGCTGGCAGATACAATATGAGACTACGCTCGAGCGTACTATGTACCGAGTAGGGGATGGGATGCGTCCCCGATGATGGCGATGTTTCCATTGACGACGACTCGTTGCAGTCTTGGACCAGAAAAGGCTGAGAACTCTTTCCATGTGCCTTCTGGTACTTTGCCAAATGCTTCACGAATTTCGGGTGTGAAAGCCTAATTTTTGTCAGCCTGTCCCAGGTGGGCTGAGAAAGAGGATGCGCACAGTAAAATGGCTCGCCACTTGTTCATTGCTAGCTGGAATGCCCCAACTGTACCGGTACTTCTTGCCCTCGGCCTGAGCCGGGTCTTCATATGCGCGCAGAGTCGATTCCCAAAGCCCCTTTCCCGCTTCAATCTCCTCCTCGGTCGACACCACTGAACATTTGAACATTCTCTTCGGACCATGATGGAATGCGGTAGTTATACTTGGTGATTGATAGATGGTCAACAGAGTCTAAAGGAACTAAACAACGCCAGATGGTGGTCCCGTTGTAAGTGGTCTCGTGGTCGGGAAATGGTGCCTTTCTTACAGCCTTTCCGACTGGTCAGAATCACCAAGTGCATGGTGGTCCAGGGAATACGCATGTTATTACTTACTGATCGAATGCCGTCGGTGCCTATGACCAAGTCCGCGTATGCAGAGGTACCATCCTCAAATGCCAATCGTATTCCGCCTCCAGGTCGTTGTACCAGGTTGACCAGACGTTTCCTGAGTTGAATTATGAGTGAGGGCACGCGGCTCTGCAGCGCATCTTGCAACACTGTGCGTCTCACTCGAGTGTCATGGTATCTCCATTCGCCCTCGTCAGGGGGATATGTGTACAATAGCTACCCAGTCACTCCATCTCTACACACGGTTAGTATATGTATAGCATGTCAAGTACACTGTGCTGGTTCTTCATTTATCTTAACTGTGCTGATGATTGATATTGATATGTGATTTGACCTTGTCTGCCACGTCCAAGAGCTCAAGGAACCTCCATGAATTGTAGCCAACTCTCAAGCCTGCCCCGACCTCTCGCAACTCCGTTGCTTGCTCATAGATGGTCACATCGAAGCCCAGTTTCTCCAGTGAAACTATCGTCGCTGCGAGGCCAGCCGGGCCTCCACCCGAGATGGCAACTCGCAGTACGGGCTTGACAGGGTGATCTGCTGAGAATGCCATACCAGACCCCGTGGCAAGAAATCCTTTTGCTTTAAGACTATATGTTAGTAACGAATTGTTGTCATGCACGAATTACATACGAATCAAATACGCGTTTAGATTGTTGCAAGCCTCTTGATAGCTCGAGACTCGTTCAATCACTGTGAAAAGAGAAGCATCACACGAAAGAGAAGCACTCCGAGGCATCATTACGGCGTCATCTTGGACTGGCAATTCGTGAGAGGCTGCCCATAATCGCGCAAGATCCAGCTGCACAACCTGAGTGGTGAGGTCACCGAGCTAAGTATACCAGCACGTTAACACTCAGGGCGATGGCGACTTTGTAGATAATGACCTCGGCGTCTTGACTCCAGTCAATCAGCTTTGCGTCGAATGCTCACGTACATCCCCACTGGGAGCATTGTAGTGTACAACTACTGCTTCGGAATTGTGAGTAGCATCTGGTGTTTGACAGATCAGCAGAGTCCATGTCTATTGTTGCATTACGAAGAAAGCCCTGGAGCGCACTGTTGTTTCTATCGTACTAGATGGAAACCCTTAACCCCGTTGTCATCAGGACGTTTCACACACTGGTTCAGGCCTGTGTCAGGGGTGTCTTCTTAGCTGCAGCGGGAACAGACTCGAGATTGTTATTACCGCCCGCCTGGGAAACAGTAGCGTGCCGGCTGTGACTAGCTCCCGCGATGCATGTCTCGCTCGCTCACTTGCTGTTGAAACAACGCGGTTATTGTCCACCCTGCATGGATGGTGAAAGCGGATTGCGCGCTTAGATGGGCCAAAATAGACGAGTAACGTAGCAAAGGAACAGACAAAGAGAGACGCTGCCCTATTTTTAAAGATGCCGGTCGACCCGTAACCTTTGTCTCTCCCGAAGAGGAGGGTTCTGCTGCCGGGCCTGTCCATTGGCCACCCAGGCGCGACCACGCATGAAGTTGTAACAGTCGGGACCCATGCAACCGCCAACCACCAGCCAGAAGCAGACAAGGGGGGGCACGCCTCCCGCGCCTATCACTGCCACATTCAATGCCTCTCCCTCTCCTATTTAGGCCTGGCAGAGGCCACCCATCCCTTGGGGCAAGTATCAGGTAGATAGACTAGAGAAGGCAAAGCCACAGGCAGAACTGCGTCATCTCATTTCAGTTTCCCTTTTCCATTCTCCTGCCCAAAGTCGGGACTGCAAAACCCATCGACTTCGATCTTTCCATTCCACACTGTTGCTGTCTCTTGCTTGTCAGCGATGCGGCCGCGCCGCTGCTCCTGAACCTTTTTTTTCTTTTTACCTCACAACCTACACTCTTTTAGCAGCCATCTCACCAAAATGGGTGGTGCGAATTGCACAAATGCACCGGCGACTACGCCGTCAAACGCCGGCATAGCAGGCATTGGTGTAAGTTATTGACTCCTGAATCTGATCGCCCGTCCCTCTCGTGGCCACCCTCTCTCCTTTCTGCCTTGTCGAAAACCAGCCCCCACTGCCTTCCACAAGAATCAGATGCATGCTCAAGCCAGGGCCGCTCGAATCTGTAATCGAGGTCATCGCCTCGATAGCCCCAGGGTATTATGGGGCCTTGCACAACCATCCCGTCGCAGATCATCGCGTAGAAAACGCCGCATGGCTCCGTGCCCATCCCCAGCACGCGGCTCTACACATGATCCACTCCCTTCCTCAAGGTCAGTCGGACTAAACATGGCACATAGGTCATCCTCGGCTTCATCATCCCCGCCGTGCTCGCCATCGCCCTCTCCCTCTCCCTCATCATCCAGGAGTCCTTCCTCAACACGCACAAGCCGGCCCTGGGCCTGATCCGGCGGAAGCTGCTCTACGGCCTCTCGGACCAGCAGATCCTCTACGGCATCGGCATCCAGGCCGTCGGCCTCGCCCAGATAAACACCCTGGTGCCGTACCACTTCTTCATCATCTGGATGCTGTCGCTCCTCTCCATGGGCGTGCACAACCTGACCCTCCTGGTGCTCGTCGCCTCGTTCCGCTCCGACACGGTGCTCCGCTGGCTGCGCCAGGTCCTGATGCTCGTCAACCTCGTGCTGAGCTGCGTGTACGGCATCTTCATGCTGCAGGTCGTGCAGCGGGACCTCGAGACGACGACCCTGCCGACCGCCTGCGCCTGGCAGGTCGGCGGCGACAGGGCCGGCAACGTCGGCCTGTCGTACGTCGGCACCATCGCCGTCATCGCCGGCAACTGCGTCGTCTTCCTCGCCGCCACCTGGTACCTCCACGACCGGCGGCAGCGCGCCTTCGGGTGGGTCCAGCTCGCCGGCTGGGCCATGATGACGGCCATCGCCGTCGGCGCCACCGTCCGCGTCATCTACGTGTCGCAGGCGTTTGGCACCCCGACCACGCCGCTGTCGGACACGGGCGAGAAGCAGTGGAGTTTTGCCACCATAGTCAGCTTGCTGATGCTGGCGTTGCCGCTGATGACTGTGTTGGAGATCTACCGCGGTGAGGTCCACGTGAACAGGGACGCCTTGGAGAAGGCGTGAATTTCTGGAGGGGCGTGATTACCCAAAGAGGGAGCATTGGCTTTTGTAGCGAAGGAATTGATACCAAAACACAAGGCGTCCGACATCTTGAGACAGAGCTGGACTTGTGCTTGCATTCAGATACATGTGACCCTCAGCACCTGGCATCCGAAGGATCTCTTACTAATAAGAGATTTACAACGGCAATTGAATGTGCCTGATGCCGCCCACTGTTGAGATTGATGAACTGCAAATTGTGTCTTTTAAGCCGCATCATAATCAGGATGGCGGGTAGGAACACGCCAATGAATGGCTTTTTTCTTCTTCTTTCATTCTGTGCGTGTGCCAAGTAATGTCCATCCTGAGCAGCCGCAATGGGTTTTCCTCCTGGCTTTCCAGGAAAAGAGGGCGATATCTGTAAGCATAGTTCAATAACTATGCCGGAAGATTTCATGTTGAGTAAAGACAGATGTGTTAGGCTGCCCAGGCTGAGCAAGCACTCCGCCGAAATGCAAGGTAGAAGGAGGTATATCGGCCCAAAGAAATGTTCAATGTTATGAAGCTAAGATTAAACACGCCAAGAAGAACACACCTCACTTCTTTAATCTCACAAGCTCGTCGCATGCCTGATTAGGAAGGGTTCTCTGTTTGTACCACATGCATGGTTCATATTGTGGAGTGGCAGGCTTGCCTCGGTGAATCATTGCAGAAGCATTTTAAAAATACAGGAAAAGAGCCGTTCTTTCCCTGATCATTCCTGACATTCAGGGAGCTCTATGCATCAGAGCTGGGCAACGTTACGGCAAAGTGTCGATCGCCAAGAGGGCTTTTTGACAATATGAACCATTTCAAGGACCACTGGAATCTCCGTTATGAGCCGCCAAGTGTCAAGAACCCCTGTGTGTCTGTCTAACCTACGTTGATCCTCATATATGGAGCAGTCATGGAAAGGGCCCGGTCCGGTCCCTCTTCGTCAAAAAGTCTTGACTAACATGCTGTTCCCACACAGGAGATGCTCGGCAAATTATTACTACCAAGACCTCGGGACCAAACAGGTAAGCCGGGTCCACGGCAGATACTCCATGTACTAAGACAACTTTGTCACATGCACAGCAACGATGGAGAGGGATCTTGGATAAAATTGTCATGTTTAATCAAGATTTCTACCCCTACTATGATATCTCAAATATAGGTCTAAATGTGAAAACCCAGTGCCGGTTCCAGTATCTAGTTACTCTACAGAAACAAGGGGAGGGAGATAGATAGCCCGACCGAGCAAGTGACGCTCGAGACAAAAAGCCAGCCCCCCTCCCCCCAAGAGAAGATCATTATAAACAAAGACCAAAAGGGTATCGGCGAGCGTACCTACTCCTACCATACATGTAGCCTCCGTGAGGTGAATCGTAGTACATACATTACTTTCGTGAAGGGAGGGAAAAAAGTGAAAGAGTATAGCCAGATCCCATCATCAGTGAGCCAAGTCCGAAGCATCAATGATTACATCAAGTAGTCAACATTATCATAAGATCTCAACACAACACATGAAATCCTCCTCTACGTGTTTCTCACGACGCAACCTTGGCGTACCTCTGCCCCTGCCATCTTCGCAGCGCAGTACGGCCAACGACCAGGCCGGCCGCGAGGATAGAGCCTACAGCAGCGGTGCCTGCCCCAGCAGACACGGCGGCCGTCTTGGAGTCGCCCTTATCATCCGCCTGCTCCTCCCCCCCGCTCGCAGCAGCAGGGCTGACCTTCTGCGCCTGCTGCAGCTTGTCAGCCGGGGCAGCCTGGGCCGCCGTGTTGCCGCGCGCCGCCTTGATGATATCCGCGCCGATCTCGGCGATGCCGTACGTGGCGGTCATGAGGTGCGCGCTAACGCTCGTGGGCGCGATACTGGCATCGACGACCCGCAGGTTCGAGGTCCCGTACACGAGCAGGTCCTTGCCGACGACGCCGCCGGCGGCGCGCGGCAGCATCGAGCACGACGACGACGGGTGGTACTCGGTGCCGGCGTTCTGGCGGATGAAGGCGTCCCAGGCGGCGTCGTCGGCGTCGGCGACGGCGGCGGTGCCCGGCTGCGACTCGGCGCCCAGGACGTCGGTCATGGCCGAGGCGACGCGGCGCGCGAGCTTGTGGCCCGCGCGCAGCAGCTGCAGGTCGACGTCGAGCGACAGGTACCTCGGGTCGATGGCCGGCGGCGCGAAGGGGTCCGTGCTGGTCACGAGGACGGTCCCCCGCGACAGCGGCTGCTGCAGCGCCACCTGCACGTTGACGGTGCCGTAGATGTCGGCGAGCAGGATCTCGACGAGCCCGACGGGGGAGTCGTAGATGTTGTCGACCTGGCTCGTGTAGGTCAGGTTCCAGCCCTGCTTGACGGCGTCGGGCACGCCGGCGCTGCCGATGGCGTTGCTGACGTTGGCCCGGAGCGTGTCGAGCAGGGCGCCCGCCTCGGTGCCGCCGATGAGGGTCGTCATGTTGATGTAGGCGATGGCCGACTGCACAAACGAGTCGGTCACGGCGTCGCCCGTGATCTTGGCCGGCGGCTGCTTGCTCGGGTCCGTCGGCGGGTAGAGCAGCGCCGCGCTGAGGTGGTCCTGGACGTTGTGGCCCACGCCGGGGAGGTCGATGGTCGACTGGATGCCGAGCGGGCTCAGCTGCGCCGCGTCGCCGATGCCGCTGAGCTGGAGCAGCTGTGGCGAGTTGATGGTCCCGCCAGAGACGATCACCTCCCGGGCCGCGTTGACAGTCAGCAGCGGTGAACTGGCGTTGGTGCCGTACTGGACCCCGGTGGCCTTGACGTTGTTGGGGTCGGTGGTGTCGAGCAGTACCTTGGTGGCCTGGTGGCCGGTGAGGACATGGATGTTGGTCCGCTCCGTGTCGATGGGGTCCAGGTAGCCCGTCCGCGAGCTGGACCTGTGCCAGTTCTGTGCGTTGATGGCGGACGTGGCCAGGAACGCACCCCATGCATCACCAGAGTCCGGGTCGTTGGAGATGGGCGTGCCCAGGTTCGAGACGGCAGTCAGGAAGGACTGGACAAAGGGGTAGCTGACGCCTGGCCACCCCGTCTTGATGTTGCCGCCTGTGCCGTGGCTGGCTGCGTTCCACTTCAGGCTGGGCACCATGTCTTGCACGGCCTGGACAGGCGCCTGAAAGTCTTCCGACTTCTTCATGGCCGCAAACATGCTGTCCCAGCCCCACGTCTCTGGTGCGCCGATAAGCGAGCCCCACGAGTCAAACTCCCGGGACGAGGCCCGCACCATATACATGCTGTTTACCGAGGAGCTGCCGCCGAGCACCTTGCCTCTGGCCCACGGCGTCGTCCGCTGGTTGAGGCCAGCCTGTGCCGTCGTCACATACTTCCAGTCATACTCGGTGTTCAGGAACGAATCATACAGAACAGCCGATGGCGTGAGAAACCTGGTTTCGTCCCCGCCGTAGATGTCCTGGCCGGCCTCGATGACGGCGACTGTCACATCAGCGTCCTCGGACAGCCTGGCAGCCACGGTCAGGCCTGCCAGGCCACCACCGACGACGACATAATCGTACGTCTTGCCGTTCAGGTCATCGCCATTGGGAGTCACGTCCCGACTGGCCAGCGGAGGGCGGATCTGGTCGTCAGAGAGGGGGAAGGCGGTGGCGGTGCGAAGAGCCCCGAGCCCGGCCACGGCACCAGCCACAGCAATTCTCCTGACGGAGGAGCCGGCGACTGTCTTCATAATTAGGAGACTCAAAGACAATAAAAATAATAACAATATTCCTACCGTCCGGAAGCGACAGACTGGTGTTGCGAGTTGGAGAAAGAGAGGGACTAGCTCACCCGGGGTTGAGCAGCAGCACAAGCAAGGTCGCAGCAGATCTGCTTTACTTTGTTTTATTTATTTCCCCCGGGTCTTTCGGCCCCGCCTCCCTCCCCCACCTATCGCAACGGGTCCCGACGGAGCTTTTTATTAATTAAGGGCCGAAACAATGGGGGAGGTTGGCGGTGCAGTCATCGCGCATGCGACTAGGTTGCCAGGACACCGAACCGGGTGCGTGTGGTTGCTCCACACACACACGCCCTGCTCCGCCAGGCGCTGCCAGGGCAGTGGGCAGCTTTGGGACGATGGCTTGGATGGCTTGCATGCTAGGGAAGGAGTGTGGCCGACAGCCGCACACGACTCGTCAGCAGTCGTTCGTCCAGGTTAGGGATCCCAACAGATCGGCATGCATGCAGCTTACCTACCTTAAGGGTCCCCACCCCTGAGGTCGTGCCATGGCACCTCATTCGAGCTTGAGCTTGACCAGCATTACCGACTGCTGTAGACCGACTGCCACACCCGCCCTGCAGGGATGGCCGCAGCGTGCGCTCAGGGGAAATCCGCCAAAATAGCAAAGCTTGGCGTGTGGTGTTTATTGTGATTTGCTCGTGGCGCCGGAAGGTTCAGTTGAAGCTTTCCAGAATTTGCGCATTCGGTCTGCGAGATTGCGGAGCAATGATGTAGAAAGCGTATTCTAGTGTAGGGTCTAAAAATCTCTGGCGGTAATTCAACCCGCGCCGAACTGGCGTCATGCAGCCCAGCCTGCTGCAGCAGCCGTCCTGTCATCTAATCTTGTTCTCGTGTTTGAGCTGCGGCCTATTCTCGCGGGATGTGTAGTGTAATGGTGTCGAGCCCAATGGGCCACACACGACATGATGATTTATCAACTCGTCGCGCGTCAGCTTCACCAGCTGACCTTTACGCCGATCCATGCTATGTTTGTGTGGCAAATCTTACCCATCCAAGGTTTCTGACGTGAACCTCGGTACCTTGTATCCTCATCGGTCCACCCCGAACAAGATCGTCGGGGATCCATCCGCTGTGCTAATAAGGAGAAGTGAGAGAACCGCCATTTTTGTCGGTGTGAGCAGAGAAGGTCCTCAAAAGTCGGTCTATAGGGCAACACCAAAAAAAAAAAAAAAAAAAAGGAACGTGCACTGGGTATCTCGAAGTGATGCAAGGTTGCGCCATATCCGTATGTCCGAAGGGGGAAAAAATCACCTCGTTCAGTCTAAATGTCAGCCAGGAACATGGACTTCTTGACCGGGCCGGCCACTGTCAATCTCCACTCGTCGAGCATTACTCCCAGCTCGACGCGAACGTCTTCGACGATGACATCCTAGCGAAGAGAGCGGTCAGCCTTGTACTCAAGGTTTGTATAGTGCGGGGTGCATCCCCTGACACGCGGGGTCTCAATGGAACCATATTTATTATCGTTCAGAAGCAATATGCGTTGAGTTTGCACACTTGAACTCAGGCTGAGAAAGACTGTTGACAGTTGATGAGTAGGAAAGCACATACCATCTTGATATCGTTCCGGTCATATCCAAACGGGTCCTCCAGCTGGCAGGCGATGGCTTCGATGCCATACAAGGTAAACATGATCAGGGCCACAATCAGCACCGACCACCAGTGGCTCTCGTCCACCACGGCAAACGGCAGCACACACCCGAACAGCGCCAGGACCTGCCGCTGGTGGATCAGGATGGCCACGGGGAACTGCGTAAGCCGGATCGTCTCCATCTTGCCGAAGGCGTCGACCAGGGTGTTGACCTGCACCGTGAGCTGCGAGGCCTGGGGCGCGTGGAACCAGCCCCTGGCATGACCGCGGGCGATGAAGGCCTCGACGAGGAAGGTCAGCTGCACGGGCAGGGTGAGCCCCTCGTCCTCGTGGCCCCGCAGCCCGTGCGGCAGCAGGCCCTGGCCGTACTGGTCCGCGGCGGCGTTGAGCGCGCCCCACTCGGCCCGCAGCGTGTTCTTGATGCTGTCGGGCACGGCCATCAGGATGCGGGCGGTGCGCTCGACGTCGGCCCTCTCGGCCTGCGACAGCTGCGGGCCGGCCGCGTCGTTGCCAAGGCCACCTGGGCCGCCCGAGCAGGCGAGGAAGGACCGCATCAGGTTGCGCACCGAGGTGATGACGGTCGCGAAGTTGTTGCGCCCGTCCCAGAAGCGCTGGTAGGCCGTCTGGTTGCGGAAGACGAGCATCAGGCCGACGACGATGGAGAGCGACGAGACGACGCTCGAGGGCAGGCCGAAGTTGTGCTGCAGGCGCACGTGCAGGGTCACGATTACGGTGGTGAAGAGGGCGTGCAGGAAGACTGGGAGGGCGATGTCCCCGTGGATCGCGCCCTTGATGAAGCGGAGCACAAGCGGCCATCTAGGTTGTATGAATGATGGTCAATCGAGGCACTTCCAGGGGGTTCAATGTTTGCCTTGACGTTTTGGCAAGGACATGGACAATCATGACACCCACCTTCGTGGCTTCCTGTTCTGAAGCTGGCTGTGAGGACATGTCACCTTGCGCCCTGGAGTCGGAGGCAAGAAGTGCTGGGACTGGGACAACAATGTTGTTGGTGTGTCTTGAAAGGGCGGTGACGGCGACCTGCTCGTGTTGGCGTTGTCTTGGTATCTCGACGTCATCCTGGCGTCTGTCTGTCTGTCTGTCTGTCTCTCTGTCTGCACGTCAACTTGCCTCAACTTGACAATTGAAGGTGAGATGGGTTGAGATGTGTGTCAGTTCGCGAGCCGAAACATGAGGCTTGCTGGAAACCCGAGATCGAAAAAGTAGTTGTTAGCAGGCAGACGTCTGCATTGGAGGAAATCGAGGTCGGTGAGGGGGCCGCCGCAGCGCATGTGAGACAAAAAGAAAGGCGCGCGTCTGGCGCGCGATATGCGACCCGCGGGCCGACCCACTTTCCTCAGCAATCAAAAAAGCACAACGCATTAAAGATCTTCAGCATCCCGCGGCCAACTGACTGGCCCTATAATAAGCATCTCGATTTAAATAGAAGCCTTATCTCGATCCAATCCCATGCTTTTTCGTTTCACTGTCACATGCACCCAACCGTTGGCCCATCGCTGCCAATGGCATTTACGGGTCTGATTTGACTTTCGTTCTAGCAGAAAGCTTGACATTGACAACATTGAAATAAATTATTCCCACGGAAATGGTCGTGGTGGGGGTAACAAGATTGAATGCATTGCACCAAGGCAGCCACGAGCCAGAACTTTGGGCCAGTAACACATCCCTTCCATCCAGGAATCATCCTCCCTAGTCAGTATCAAACATTAGCGTCTGAACTCTGAGCCTGAAAAGTAGGTCATGTGGTCCGTCCGATCTTCGGTCGATGACTGGTCTTGCTGCACCGACAACCCTTAATGAATCGTGTGCAACAAGTGAAATGCACTTTGGCTGCACATGCGTCTTCGCAGTCCTTCAATGTTGACCACGAAAGCATTGCTGTCTTCCATTATCAACTTGTGGGTGCTGTCCATCTTCCAAACTAGACATAATCATTGATAATAAAAGACTACCTAGGTAATTTGTGCCTCAAACAACCTCATTGCATGTAAGTGCTGTCCACTGTCAGCCCACGCGAATCAGTACGCAAATCAGGAAGGAAGCTGCTTTTCTCAGACATACAAAACATGTGCGACGATCACACCAGAAACAGCGGGGTCATAGACTCTGCCCCTAGTCGCTTGAATCGCTTCCTAAACTCAAGCTGCGTCTCAGTGCGTTGGCGATGGGAGCCGGCAGCGAGAATCTCCTGTGTCGAGGACTCGGTTCTGCTGCATCCGGCTGCTGCAGACCACTCTCCATTTGGTTCATTTGCGCAGGGGCAGCAGTATCATCTTCGCCGTGCACCATCTTGCTTAGCCTACTCATCATCGACTTCCTTTGGCTTGGCTCTCCCGGGGCCGACTTCCATTTGGTGGACACAAAGCTGCCCCATCCGCGGACCCTCATCGTGACATCGTCACCGAAGTGGCCGTTCTGGAACGACAACCCGGGGACTGGGAGCGACAGCGGCGTGAAGCTGGTCATCTGGCTGCAGTGATCTGAAGATAGGCAAAGACGGTGCCCAAATGCAGGAAGCATAAACGGGACAATCAATCCCATCTCATCTAGGGACGAGCTCGTGATCTGCCGTGTACCTATATAGTGGTTTCAAGAATACATCAGGCCCTCCACATCGGATTGAGATCGTCGGAATTACTGGCTAAAGTCAGTGAGAAACCATTACTCCGACATATGATAAACCCAGGCTCCGCATGTCAAAGACTCCCTCGTGGCTGACGATGCACCTGGGGGATTCTCACGACGTTTCTTCCATGAACTGGCGCATAAGAGCTGGATGGACCTAGATTGTATAGTTCCAGTTTGCCCAAACACTACATGTATGCCTTTGAATAAAATATAATAGCTTTCTGTGCCTTCAATCTGAATTGAACACTGTGTCTCTCCACGCCTAGGTTGCTTCTCTGCGACCATTGACTGCCATTGCCTTTGTGCTCGTTGGTCTCCACGTCCTTATTTAGCGATGATTCTAATTCCCATGCAATCTTAAAAGACCAATCGTCCTGGCTCGTATGCTCACGGCGAGATGCTACCTGAGTGTTCCTAGCTTCGCCTTGACGCAATGACGCTCATGTCCGGACATACGAACACCTGATACTCCGAAGACAGAGTGGGACGCTTGGTTTGGATCCAATATATCCATACTTCCAAGCGCGGGGCGAATGATACAATGAATCAATTTTATTCCATATGTATCAATGGATTGCCGGTTGGAAAGGAAGGCAATGATGCAAAAATCCGTGGAATAAAACCAGGAAGGCAACGACTATGCGTTATTAGAGATCAAGGCGGCATCGCTCGGTACTACTGCTCACACAGCCTCCCAGTAATGAATGACCAGATTGGCCGTTCTGACATCTCAATTGCCGTAGGTTGCTGATTGGTTATTCGTGACCATGCTTTGCGAAATTCATCAACTCGGGCCCGATCATTCATGCATCTCATTCCGCCGATCCAAGGGCTGCGTAACGACCTTCTCGCTGTAGGGAGACAAGTTAGTCCGTAATGCAGTCCGATCTAAGCTCGAAATATCCTGGCAACTTGCGGCATCTGTGGCAACCACGCACTGCTTCTAGAATCGCTGCTCAGTAGGGGCCCCATTGATCTTTCCTATTCACCCGGTGTGTCAGGTCTCTACTACCACTTTGTAGACAACTGATTCTCGCGACAGACCTCTCTCTAAGGCTCAGAACCAAAAGGTGCCATGATGAATGTGCACTGGCAAAGAACTAGAGTGCCCCTTGACCGAATGGTGGCAAAGGCAACGCCACCCAGAAGCCGACATTTACTCCGGATCCGGTGCACTCCACCGCCAACGCAATTTACGTCCCAGTCGAGCTCGTACGACAGATTTTGCAGGCAACTGCACAAAGGCCCGAGCACGGATTTACCGTATCTTTCTATTCCCGAATCGCGACTGGGAATCAAAGAGGTGCTATCTGACACCACACACCCTAAAAGACACCCTACATAAATCGTGGCACAGCTCGTTAAGGGCCGAAAACCCATCCATTGAGGTCTTTCAAAGTCCAATTTGACAGATTAATGTGAGTCGTGGCACTGGTACCACAGGCCAACTACCTAGGTGTAAAGAGTCCATTGGAAAAGGCTCGTGGAAAGCGGAAAGCTCGCGCCCGATACATAGTGATAGCCACTCTCGCTGGCAAGAGGGGGCAAGAGGCTCGCGGAGATCGACCAGGACGACAAGAATGCTCTGCAGCTGATGATGGAGAGAGGTTTGCTCATTCAGTACTGCCGGGAAATACCGCAGCTGAAAGAGCGGACGTATATGCACGTGAGCAAGACTGCAGAACTATATGCTCTGAAGATACTTGGCGCCGAGCTCATTGAGGTCGCAGCGGACACCGAGGGGGGTGTGGAGGGATGGTGGTTTCTCTTGAGTCCTTCACAGCTTGGAAAGAAAATGGGATGGCAGCTTCGGCACGGGGATTCTTGTAAGTGCATGGCCTTATAAATAAAACTAGATGTTATTAATTGAATATTGCAATGCTGAACTGAGTATTCAACAGTCTTGGCTTATGAGGCCCTAACGTTCTTCAGTAGTTAAAGTGACTCGTCCATATGTCTCCGAGATTGCATCGTGTGTTGGAAGTCAACCCGGTGATTTATCAGCTGTAAAACCCCATATCTGGTCTCGGCGGCGGACGTGAAATCGGCGCCAAGAACTTCAACTTCCGATCATGCCATGATTAGTATTTTGGCAAGGCTCGTTCGTCAGGGTGGCTCCGAGGGTCTCGCAAGTCACAGTAACCCCTGCTTAGGCACTATACCCACCCATGTCCAAGACAACCACATTGCGTTCGTCGTCGATCCTGTCCAGCTCGTACGCCATGGCCGCCGCCGTCGATTCGTTGACAGGTGGAAACCATGCAGACCCTGCTTTCTGGCTCTTTGCACCGTGTTATTGAGGGTAAGTTGCGCAACTGTGTCAACTGCATCATGACAGCTCACACTGCTGGACTTGTTCCTGATATCTGTCCTTTACTGCTGTCTTTTAATTTTATTACGAGCCTCGTATGCTTGCCTGGATAGGGTCACCTTAGTCCATCACGATCCCAAAGGGTCAAGAAGAATACCTAGGTAATCAAATCATATTCCATCTGAACTTCTCGTAAAGACTTGGCTCTTGTTATCGCGACTACTGTAGATCGAACTCGGGCAGGACTATTCTCTCGATAATTAGCAGCTCCCGCGGAGTGAGCTCACCAGAAACGCCCTCAGCTGACGAGGAAAGGCATTTGACCTCTAATGTGATGGTTCTGAGATTTGGAAACTCTTCAGTAGGTGTGGGTTTTGTGCCAAACAGTGCTTACGCAAGCCCAGCTATGGATCGACATCGGTCGGTGGTGCGACTAGCCGGAGCTTAGCCAGGTGGCCGGACTGCTCCCCTAACCCTAGGATATCGGCTCCGTGATCCTAACCTTAACGATCCGTCTTGGGAGGCTGTGGCTTCTGATCAGTTCTGAATAGTCAAATCGATTGCCCTGACCTCGTAGCCCGTACCTGACGAAACGTATTCCGTCAGCAGGCTAGTTGAGGTTCTTGTCAGCGTCGTCTATAGAAGAAGAAGCTATCAGAAATGGGGGCTGCAGTTAGGCTGCGGTGTAGGTGTCTGAAGGGTGGTCCGTGCGGATCCAGAAGACAGCGCCCCACAAACCCCCCCTGGCCCCCCACTCAAAGGCTGCTGGCACGCATGTGAGATACCCTAGGGTATTGGTGCCAAGGTCAGCGTTGAAGAGAAGAAATGCAGTTGGTGCCGAATTTGTATGCAAAGGAATATTGGCCAAGGATACATTGCCATGTCGGGCCTGTTTCATGCA
The DNA here is from genome assembly GCA_023242295.1 of Diaporthe ilicicola. Taxonomy (NCBI): domain Eukaryota; kingdom Fungi; phylum Ascomycota; class Sordariomycetes; order Diaporthales; family Diaporthaceae; genus Diaporthe; species Diaporthe ilicicola. The sequence continues at coordinate 131,135 of JALPVH010000097.1, read as the reverse complement.
GCGTTTTATTTAAGACTGGAATGCTTGAGTTGGAGGTCTGCATGTGCTGATGCCTGCGTCACATGTAACACAAGCCTGAATTAACTGCTTGTTCTTTCCCTAGCACAACCTTTTTTGACAGCCCGTTTTCTTCCCCCTTCCCTTCATTTGTCCCCCACCTCCCAAGATTGCCCCCAGGTGAAGTGGCTTTTAACCAGACACGCACAACGGCTCCAGAATAAGCATGCCTCCCACAGGAACATCAAGAGAGGCCGCTGAACCTGGTACGGATGCTGGTCTCGCCCATTACAGCAAGAACGACGACGTGGTCATGGAGAAAGGCGACCCGTCCCAGGTTCAATCAGAACCCAAGCAGCAGGATCCTTCTCCTCCAAACGAGGGATTGTTTGCGTGGCTGCAGGTCGTGGGCGCGTTTGCCCTCAATTTGAACACCTGGTACGAACGAGTACCCTAGTTTGTCCCAAAACTTGATTTTCAATCATGATTATTGATTTTAACTTGTATGGTACAGGGGCTTAATGAACGCATACGGGGTGTTCCAGACATTTTATCAGCTCAATTTTCTCAGCTCAGAGTCGTCGTCCAATATCGCCTGGATCGGCTCAACTCAGGCCTTCCTGCTATTCCTCGTCTCGGTCATCACTGGCCCGGTATTTGACGCAGGCCATCTTCGATCCTTACTATGCATCGGCCTCGTCCTGGTTGTTGTGGGCATGATGCTTACTAGCATTGCCAGTCAGTACTGGCACGTCTTCCTGGCTCAGGCTGTCATGATGGGCCTCGGATTTGGTTGTCTGTACCTGCCTGCACCTGCGGTCGTCTCCCAGTATTTTCATCGGCGCACAGCGCTGGCCATGGGTGTCTCGTCCCTGGGCGCTGCTCTAGGTCTTTGATTCCCTGGTCTTTAGAATGGGTGGCTGCTTAACGGCTGGCTGACAATTCACGATGTGCAGGAGGTGTCATATACCCCATCGTCTTCGAACAGCTTCAGCCCCGAATCGGCTTCGGCTGGACTGTTCGTGTCATCGGCTTCATCATCTTCGGAACTAACATCATTGCAAGCCTGTTCATGCGCTCCAGAGCTCCGCAATCAGCAGCCTGGACCATCGTCGACCGTACCGCATTCCGGGATATCCCATATCTCCTGTTGAACCTTGGACTTGTCTTCGGATTTATGGGTCTCTATATCGTACTGTATTACATCCAACTATTCTCATTTGACCGTACCGACGTTTCTCGAGGACTTTCAAACTACCTGCTTATCATCATCAACGGCTGTTCATTGTTTGGCCGCACAGTCCCCGGATATTACGCGGACAACATAGGCTCTATCAATATCCAGAGCATAGCAGCGTTTCTCGGGGCCATTCTGACGTTCTGTCTCCTAGCCATCCATAATGCGCCGGCTCTTGTTATTTACTGCGTATTAATCGGCATCTGCGCCGGGACCTTTATGGGCCTACCTGCCGCTGGTGTTGTTACCCTTTCGGCGGATAAGAGCAAAATTGGGACCAGGCTGGGTATGACACTTGCTACAGTAGGGATTGGCGTGCTGGTTAGTAATCCGATTGCTGGGGCAATAGTGGGCGCGGACCGGAATTGGGTAGGATTAGTGTGTTGGTGTGGTGCCTTGTTAATCGCGTCGACTGTTTCACTCGTGGCAAGTCGAGTCGTCAAGGTCGGCCCAGGTCTAACGAAAGTTCTCTAAGATTTTATAGCCCGCACTGGCCTGCTAACCAGAAAGAAGAGAGAGTCCAGTATGATCGCCCAAGCCAGTGCTCCCGCTGAGAGGCTTGTCGGCGCCCGAAAAGATGCAATCGCATTGTTTCAGGCAGTCGAGGAAGGTAATCATTCAATACATATGCACGATCTCTAACAGCCTCGTGGAAGCCGTGCAGCTCGTACTCGTTGGCTTCGCGGCTTTCAGGGCTGCGGAATTCCTCAGCACGACTCTTGCCCGGCTCCGCGGATAGCACGACCAAAGGCACCTCGTGACTTCTGGCTTCGTCGTTGCCCCTGTTGGACACTTTGTGCCACACTCCATATCCGCTCCCTGAATTGACCTGCCCCGAATGGTCCCAAGTCGTCCCATTTCGAGCAAACATTGGCCTCAGAGTTGGGATGGACACGCATATAAGCACGAAGTAAGCTTCGATACTGCATTAATGGACATCAGTACCATCGACAAAGTATGAAATACTAGTCCTCCCCGATCACTATGAGATAAAATTGTACTCACGTCCACCAGATTGCCAGTTCAGCCATGCCATCTAAGTGGAGGTTTCATGTCAGCGAAAGCTTCAAATCTCACATGTAGTGAAGGCGGACTACTTACACGTGAGGTCGCTCGTTCTGCCAATAGCATCGAGTTTGACGGTCTTGATGATGGATGCAATCATAGCACTGACAGAGAATGTTAGACTTTCAGACTAAACCCGAAGTAGATATACGACGAACTCACAAGATACCGAGGCCCATCATGCAACTCAGAAGGACCTTCTGTTTTCGTACCATGTTCAGAGTCCAGAAGAGGCTTGCTGGAAAGACCGCGAGCGAGAGGTCTACCAACGAGCAGACAGCTATTTGTTTTCCATCAGCTGGAGATCTCCACTAGAATCACCGAGCTGTCTCTTACATCCTCGCAAAAATCATATTAAACTTTTAAAAAATATTTTCTATTTTTAATAAACAATTCTTTTGTTGTATAGTCCTAATTTAATTCGTCGCTAAAGAAGTAGTCGTATACTAAAGCTAAAAAAAACCAGTGTATTGCTGGACGTGAACGTCCCAACAGGTGCCAGGGATATCGTGATTCCAGAAGCGTTCTATCGGTTGACACTGAGCCATGCTGATGATGACAGTTCCGACGTCGACCACGAATTGTACAGTTGTTATCGTCCACAGGAACATCCGACGCGATTTCGTAGGGGTGACAATATTGAGAAGCAAAATGGCGTATGATATCCGACCAAAGCCCGGGCACATGATCGCAAATATTTCACAAAGGAATACAAATTTGATTGAATTCATCTGATTCAACGGGTCGAGGGTTCCCACATGCTGTCCGAGGCCCCATGATACGGCAATGGTAACGAAGATGCTCTCCACGAGCGCGAGAGCCTAATATTCACCGGGAAACGTCAGTCGTCTGGGATGAAGACCCCGATGAATTGACAAAGAAGACCCAGGCCACAGCGACAAGCGCGGGCCCAAGGTTCTCAAATGTGTTACCACCAGCCATGAACTTCCGGTCACCGGTAACACACTAGTGGAAAAAGGAGGGACAGGCTGACGTGTCTAGAGACGATTCAAGATAGGGTGATCGGCTAAATCGAGGAACTGGTCTCTTGAGAATCTGTGGCCCGGGACAGGAGGCGATCAAAAAGGGAAGAAATCACTGAGCCACTGAGCTAACAACGCCACTACCGTCCATTTCGGATTCAACAGCAGGCGTAGTCCCTCGGCATCTAACTTACATATCCTGGCCTCAGCCCCCAATGCCATTCCGACAATCTTTTGATAAATAGTCCTTTTGACTCCTCGGCAGGGATTTAATCAAAATAGTTGGCTGCATGGGGAGGGACACAGCGTCAGACCGGTCAGCAGAAAGGATGGACACTGCATGGAGTTGGTCAATGCAATGCTGTGTACTTAAGTAACCACAAAAGTTGGCGCCTTCTCGTGTTGAACCAACCTGCAGGAGCAGTTCTCCACCCGTTGTGGTCTGGTGTTGCCTCGCCCAGTGGTCCAAGCAGCTGTTCGTTGCAAGATGGCAAGGTGTACTAAAAAATAACTCTTACATGGCCACGCCGCGCTGAAGGATAAAATACATCATAAGTTGTACACTGTAGGGGCAGGAGCGATAGACCAACGGCGTGCGGGGGTTAATAAAGCGAGATTTTGGCAGCCTAATTTGGGCGGTAGCTTTCTCCTCCTTACACATCATCAATTTATCAGTTTGGCCTGGTGCCACATTCTACACATCCAACACCACCCAACTGACACCATTCTGATTGCTCATTCGCCCTGGTACACCGGTTTCCCTGATAATTGATGGAGATGGCTAACCAGACAGCTGCCCTCATTAAACAGCTGAGTTCTCTGGGTGAGAGACTGTCTTCAGACGGCGATGGGGATCATTATCAAAGCGTGCGGAATGAGGCACTCCTTTTGAGCCGCAGAATCTCGGCGAGCCTTGAGCAGCCACAGAACGTTGCGGTTGACCTGGCATTTTCTGTGCGTCCAATGTCGTTGTTGCTTATCCGTCACCACCCCTCCACCCTTCCACCCGAGTATTTGCGTCAGCAGTGCATTCTAACCGTGCACAGCCATTCCTGGCTATAGCTGCAAGAATAGCCGACGGCTTGGATCTCTTCAAGCACATCGCAAGCAGCAATCGGTGGATAACCTCTGGGGACCTGGCGGCCCTTTCGGGGGGCGAAGAGCTGCTGATCAGTAGGATAAAATGTGTTGACTATCTGAAAAAAGAGCGTGCTAACATGAGTACAGCTCGAGTGTTGCGGCCTCTCGCGACTATTGGCTTGGTCGATGAAGTAGACGAACAGACATGGCAAGCCACAGCGATTACAAAGTCTATGGCAATGGAGGAAGTCGCCTCCGGGCACCGGATGGTGTAAGTAATACTGCGAGTTTGCACCAATGCCCCATATCCTAAAGAGAATGCTCATGTCATGAACCAGTGGCGAGATGATTGTTGGTGCAGCGCAGAAAGCTCCGAACTATTTCCGTGAGAGCGGGTATCGCTGCCCCACGGATCCCCGTGATGGTCTGATGCAGTACGCCTTCCAGACAAAAATGACAACATTTGAGCTGTTCAAATCGATTCCCAGGGTCTTCAAGGACTTCAACACCTTCATGGGAAATACTATGGGGGCAAGGGAGTACTGGGTCGACTGGTTTCCTGTGCAGGAGCGTCTCCTAGATGGGGCAAAGACCGATCCGGCTCTCATCGTGGACGTAGGAGCTGGCAGGGGCCATGATATGCTCGCATTCAATGGGAAGTATCCAGGTCGAGGACGCCTAGTGCTCCAAGACCTTCCTTCCGTCATCAGCAGTCTTGATGATGTCAACCCGGCTATCGAGCTCATGCCCTACGACTTTTTCACCGAACAGCCTGTCAAAGGTATTTGAGCCTCTCTTTTTGTTAAACTTGGATCCCCCGATCCACACCCAGGGAAGACGATGATGAACAGAAAAAAAAAAAGAATCCCGCTAACCTAAGATAGGCGCTCGTTCATACTTCTATCATCACATTCTGCACGACTGGTCGGAGCCGTACTGTTTGAGAATACTGGAACATGTCAAGAAGGCAATGACGCCAGGATACTCTAAGCTCCTTATTCACGATTTGATCGTCCCCGAGAAGGGAGCTGACAAATTCACCGCTGTGTTCGACCTAGTGATGATGGCTTTCAACGCCGGCATGGAGAGGACTGAGACTCAATGGAGACAACTACTTGAAAAGGCTGGGCTTGAAGTCATTAAGACATGGCCACCCCCGGAGGCTGGTGCGGATGGCATCATTGAGGTAATGCTCAAACAGTAGTTGTGAGAACAGTCGTTTCCAAAATGAATACAAACTAGAAATCATGCAACTAGAGCACCAGAAGGCATCCCACCCGTCCCTCAATAGCTTTCACTGGCACCAATTTTGCGGAAGGAGCTACAGAGCAAACGTCTTGTCAGGTTCGGGCCTTTCCAGCAGCTCCAGATCAAACAGATTGAAGCTCCGTTCTGAGGCCCACGAATCCAGAACCTCCCAGTCCGCGCAAGAATGCATGTCAACGTCAAAATTTGTCGGGTAATATCCAGAACTGTCATAAGGGTGTTGTGCTGTGTTGTTGATCCAACGAAATGTTACCATGGACAGATCCGGCTGACACATGAGTGATTCTCGGATATACTCTATGCAGTGATCTGATTTTCAGCATTAGCGAGTGTTGCTTCTTGTCTATTGTCTACCCACATTAGGACGTACCAACATGTTTGGCCTCCCGTTGCATTGCAACATCCGGCTTTCCCAGGTGGTAGACTTCTATAAAGAGCATTTGCTTGACCTTCTTCTATTACGTTTACTAAAGTCAATCAAATACCCTCTGAAAAAGCCTTCGTGATCTCAAGACGTACCAAGCAATGTAGGGAGCGGTATACACTAAGAGAAGCAATCCCTTCGGATCCATCTTTTGTGTATACAGATGTCAGCCCTTTCTCTTCGAGATAGGCCTTCGGGACTCTGATATGATCGTCTACGTCGAACGAGGCAGGGCATGTTGTCAGACACAACTAAATCAAACAACTTTCCACGTGACTAGAGTTAGAAAATAATTTCATGTGGCTCACTATGAAGTAGATCATGCCCTGTCAAGATCTGGCCGCGGGTTCCCAGCGAAGGGGTTGTCCTCGATGTTGGTGGGGAAACGACGTTGTTCCCAGACGGGGCCCTTCCGGTCAGGCACTAGAATCGAGCATGATTAGCTACTTGAACAGAGGCATCCGTCTCAAACATATTCAGGTTGTCAACTTCTGGATCTTACGAGGTTTGTGAGCATGACTTAAAGGTAGTCCGAAGGTGGGTGAGACTAAAGGTGGGTGACGTATAGTAAATTATTATGCTTAACTAACTTTAAATTACTTAATCACAAGTTTTTATCGTTCTCAGATCATCATAAGCTGGATTCATTACATTACTTTGCATCAAGGACTGATTTATTCTCTTATCCTTGTAGTTCTAACTAAGCCTCCACGGAGAGGAAGACATAATATCGGACTGTGTCGGCCTCGAAGATCGGCATGCGCCCTTACTGTCCAACTGGCTAATTAAGTCAGACGGGCACAGATCATAGGCTAGGTAAGAATATGCAATCAAGCAGGCCCAGTGGAATCGTGCCCCAACAGCCCGCTATAGAGGATTCTCAGTGATTCTAAGCAGCCTCAGAACCAGGGACATGTTGGGCTCTTCTCACTATCAACAGCCTGTATCATGTGTTTCCCACCACCAGGTAGCCCAGTGCATGCATGTGACTCCACACTCCGTTGCAAAGCCATGTGGCAGGCACTTGGAGCAGCCGTGGCGGCTTGTTAGTCACAAGAAATTTCGTCTGAAGGATAGCACATGGCAGTCACTGCTGCCTAAGTAAAAGTTGAGCTGATCGGTCAAAATGTTGAACAAACGCTGCGACTGGCTTGAATCCTCACTCTAAAATCAAAAGTGAAAGGTGGGGGGGGGGGGCGACGTTGTCCTTCTGCGCTGGAAGAAAGTCATTGACTTCGTATGAAACTTGGCCAATACCCAGTGCCTTTAGCCTTGAATACTCTGCAAGAGATGCATTTCCCATGAAACAGGCCTCAAGGCAAAATATTGACTAGATAGATGCCCTATTACGCAAGGCAAAAACAATCAACGGGGTTGGACGTGTCAGACAAACAACAGAGAGACTGCAAGTGAATGGCCAATTCGTCTGAAGTCCTTTAAACCACAAGTCGACTGCCAAATCTTCTCTGTTCAATATCGCACTCACCTCCTTGCAAACGAATGGATCCTGCTAGCAACCACCACGGGGCGACAGGAACACTGGCGAATTGAGCATCCACGAACTGTTGCCCCTATGGCAAACAAGACTCGATGTTGGGCAGTCCCTCCTGAGATCTTCTAGCAAAGCAAATATCAATCACGAACTTTGTGCGACGAAAATATCCTGCTCGGTGGTCGTTAATGAGGCAGTGTACTCGACGCCCTGCCCCTACGAAAACGAAAAACATATAAAATGAAGCCAGTGTCTTGAGCTGGGGGAAAGAACCCCCCCCCCCCCCAAAAAAAAAAGGGAATCCACCGCCAGTTTTGGACGTCCTGCGCACTTCGATATTCACTCATGGGCATGAAAACCGTTTGCTTGGTTTGAATATCATCCGATCACCTTTCTCATTTCAACCCAAGCTACGCACTCCGTAGTCACTGCCCCTACCAGCCATTTCAAAGTGGATTGAAATTTTGGCATGTCAACAATTCATAAAGGCAGGCAAATTACTCAAAGCTCAACTAGATTCTTTCAAACCTTGGTTCGTCTTCGTTTCTCTCTCAGTATGAGATCTGAGACTATGAATGTCTTACGATTACTATTGATCGGTTCTCAACAATAGCCTCAACAGCCCATGGTCGTGGGCACTAGTACCAAGACATGGAGGCCAAATTGCCCGTGCGAGGACGCCATCACCTCAGCTCCACGAGCATTCACGTTGCCATCCCAGTCCAGGCGCAGAGAACGGCATCGGCACCAGCGTCTCTACTCCTGAATCTTCCTCGAGAGATACGCGATGCCATTTACTGCTTCGCCATCCCCGACTTCCCACTTCCACGAAAGGTTGTATGCTGGCCCTATCCAGACTATCTGTTCGACTCATCGCACGAGCCACCAGTGTACGACACTACTAAGAACATCACCAAACTCCCCATCCTGGGAACTTGTCGCCAAATCCGGACCGAAGCCCATCTCGTCATGCTCAAGAAACATAACCTGATTCGCATCACTGTCGGCAACGTCCTCTTCAGTCCCCACCTCATCGGATCGTTGCTATACATGGTGCCCTTGAGCGACAAGGTTCTGCAGACGTACACCGGGTTCATTATGACACACAACATCGAGGGAGAGCAGGACCCAGAGGCCGAGACGGCCCCACCGCCGTGGAGCTTCGCCTTGCCCTGGCGCGACCTAGGCCTGTTCTGCAGGGCAGTTTGCAGCGGCCATGTCTTCAACCTGGACGCAAATGCGGAGATCCGACACCAGTTGGCCATGCATGATCCCTTCGCGACGACCTGCAGCCCTGGATACATGGGCGTGGAGAACCAGACAAAGTTCCTTCAGCCCTATCGGGACTATCTCTGCGGAGTCGCGCAGCTCACCCTGGTCGGCAACGTGGACGCAAGCTTAGCCGCCACGGTAGAGGCGGAGGTCCGCAAGCTGGCCCCAATGAACACCTCCAAGACCCTGGACAAGTTCACCCGCCGCGATACCACCGGCCAGCGGCAGCTCCTGGGGCGGCGCCTGGCCCAGTTCTCGCGGGCAAGCCTGAAGGCCCTCGTGCAGATCAGCGGGCTCGTGAACACCGACGCATGGCTGGAGCCCGGGCCCCACGGACGACTGAACGAGTACGTCGCAGCGGTGAGGGATATCTTCAACATCCTGTCCCGCGAGCACGGCGCGGCAGGGTGGCAGGGGACAGAGGAGGACCACACGTGGCACCTGAGCCGCGCGGTCCAAGCCGCCTCTTCCCTGCTCGCGGAGCGGCCGCCTTCTCCGGCGCAGAAGTCTAGCGTCTACCTGCTCAACGCAAAGGCCCACCGGTACTACTCTGGCTCCCCGGATGCGGCTGAGGCGATGCTCCGGACCGCGCTGGAGATGGTCTCGGGCGAGGCGTTTGATGACTGGAAGGAGCAGTGTCTCGAGGAGGCGCACGAGATTGCTCGGTGGAGAGAGATTCGCAGTGGTAGGCGTCCCTGATGGAACTTGCGAGGTAGACTTCTGACGTCTTTTACAGGCAAAGCCTAATCTGTGACTTTAGCAGATGTTTGGTCTCGGTGAATAACGGTGGTTGACAGCCACGCCTAATCGAGGATCCCACGGTGTGAGACATCGAGCCACCCATGCTCAAAATCAGAAGAGATGGAATACCAAAGAGGCCTTCACGATGTTGTGGCATTCACTTGAGATTCTGCCGCCTCCGCAGACAGTTCCAGGACGCCCACACAGCTACTTAACAGATGAGTGCAGACTGGGCTACGCACACTCTGTTAGCTACCCTAGGAAACAACCCGATCTCGTCTCCCCATCGAGGTTCCTACAGATGTCGCATCTGCGACAGCCTCTGGGGGTATCGGAACTCGGCCTCAACCGAGTGAACCACCTTTATGTAGAGCTCGCAAACGGCCTCATCAACTCGACAGATGGTTACGCGATTGGCTGTTTTGACGGCGCATCAGCAACCTACTTACACGGCAGCCAAGATTCGTCTCCTTGATATCAAGCAGATCAACAACAGTATGGTCTGGGTCCATCATGCTACGGATCTCGACAGGCAACTTAAAGGGCTGCTGCAACTACCGAGAACAAATGGTGTGCCGCCATTGGGGCAGTTCGTTGCCAATGTTTGATGGACCCGACTGGACGGAGTGAATGGACTTGTGTGGTCGCTTCGTCTGCCGGCATTCACTCGATTCTGCCCGTCACCGCAGACACGTCCCGCCCGACCGCCTACGGCACTGTTTATAGCTATAGTCTAGAGAGTCCTCTGCCCACTTTGTTTCATAGTCTTCTGCCCAAAGCGATCTCGCGGTTTATAATTCAGATGCTCACCCTATGGACCTCGGATGGCGTTTGCCGGAGAGCACCGGGCCCCAAAGGTCGATCCCTGTTCTTCGTGAAAAGCCCTTTTGTGTTGCATTTGCATTGTTTGTTTTGCCATCGTTTGCGGGTTAAATATCGGACTGAAGAGCGTGTGAGATAGGTTGCACTCGTTGGCCGTTTCCAGAAACGATCTGTCCTGAAGTCCGGCGGCAACAATGTTGAGCCCAGATGTTGGGTCGATAACGTTTGCCGGAACCCCTTTAATCTTAACTTCATATTACTACAAGGAGAGCATTTGGAATTATATGGTGCGCGACAGGGCTCACTGTCCGGAAACCCCTATAAACCCCAATTTCCGCTTATCTATATACACCCTCCGTCGCTTATTTACACTACCTAGCAGAGTAAATTCGTAATATATAATTCAGCAATATTATATATTAAACTATATTTCGGTATATATTAAAACTAAAAAATCTATATAAATCCGTATAATCCCTTTCTCCTTCTATATTAATATTCTTAAAGCGATCTTAGCTATATAGGTTCTTATATTAATTATTATTCCTTATTACTACTTATTATCTAAAATAACTCCCCCTATACCCCCTTTTAAGCTTATAGCTAAATACCCAGTTATATAAAAGCTTTATACTAAAATAAGGGCTATATATCTACACTAGCGCTACTATTTAAACTATAAACTCCTATTTCCGGATATAATCGATCTTATTACCCCTTTATAACCTCTATAAAGCATTATCGGCCTTATATAATCGGATATAAGCTAAATTAATAACCTCTATCTAAATATATTACGTAATATAGCCGAAAGCTTTTATATAACTTTAAAGCTTATAATTCCGGGCCCCGATTTAATTAGTTTCCTTATAATATTTATAAAAACCGCTATTTAAAACCGCTATAAAAGTAAAAAAGAGATAAAGAAGCTTAAAAATACCTTATTAGCTATAATTGCGCTTTAACTCTTTACTATTAATTATATTATAAAGAAAACTAAAAGGCTATATATCTATAATTATATCTAAATTAATAAATTTATTAGATATTAAACCTAATTACTTATATTTAATTAATAATACTTATTATTTAAGCAGCTTATTTATAAACTCCTTAAACGCCTTTATATTAACCTTAAAGCGCTTATTAAAAATTAGTATATTATCTAATTAATAATAATTAATAATAGTATAAATATAATTAAGCTTATTATAAATAAGAAATCCTTAATTAGCCTTTATATAATTATAAATATACTTAGTATTAAAAAGATTAAAAATAATAATAAGAATAAGTATACTATTATATTTCTATAAGACCGGAAAGTTAAGTATAAAGAAAAATTATTTAAGGGTAAAAAGGAAAAAAGAAATATATTACTATATAAGCTAGTATAATATAGTATAGTAAAGCCTAAGGATTAAACTAATACTACTATAATTAAATAGCAGATTTAAAATAATTAAAAGTAGAATAGCTTAAATCTTATAAAGTAAAAGAATATTAAAAACTAATTAATACTTATTAAATCTAAATAGTTATTAATTAACTTAAATAGCTAGGAAAACTTCCTATTTATTAAATAAAAGAAGCCTATTATAAGCTATATCTTTAATACTATTCTTTATATAAGCTAATAATAATATATAAATAGAACTAAAAAAGTATAAGTAGGTTTAAAGCTTAATAACCTAAGCTATTCTCTTTATTATAAATATATATAGGATTACCTATATAAAAAGCCCTTTTATATTTAATAATATAAATTTATAAATAAGGGAGTTAAATAAGGAGGAATTATTTAATTTAATTAATATAAAGTAATATATAAATCCGATTATAAAATTTTAATATCTATTTCTATATTAAATTTTATATTAAGTTAATCTATATTAACTTTTCTATCTTATAACTATATATAGAGATAAGTAAAGCCGTTAATTTATAATTTAATTAAACTAACCTTTAATTTTAATCCCTTATTAATATACTTTCGAAATTTATACTTAAATATCTTATATTATTAAATAAATAATATTAATTAAGTCTTATTAATTAACCTTTTAGATATACCTTTAACTAAATCTATTATATTATTATAAACCTTTATTATTTCTGGATTTAAATACTTATTTAAATCTATATTATTTTAATTAATAATATTAATTAACTTTTAAAGGATAGTATTAGGTATAGGGCACTTATAATCCTTAATCTTCTCCCTATTTAAAAGATAATAAAGAACCTATAGCTTTTTAGGTATAATATAAGGCCGAGATTTTTATTTATAAATGTAATAGAAATTCTAAAGCCGTATAAACTTAGAAAACTTATAATAAATCCGGGGTAAATATATATAAAGTAATATAATATATTACGTAAGATTATATTTATCTTATAAGCCTAATTTCTTTAGCTGTTAAAAAAAAATCTTTATTTATTAGATATTATATTTATTTAAATATATATAAGGCTAAACTTACTTTTTAGAATTATAAATACCCCTTATATAAACTTCCCTATTATTATTTAATCTTAATATTATATATACTCTTATTATATACCTAGTATTTATAAAAGGTAAGGTTTAATTAAGCTTATTTAAATTAGGTAGCTTTTAATATATTATTATTTTTAGCTAATAATATTAAAATAGGTTAAATAAGATATAAAGAGACTTAATAATTACTAAAAAGTATTACTTAATAATAATATAGCTATAATACTATATAAGGTTATATAAGTTTTTCCGTAAGGTTATTATTTTATAATAAATAGTAATAAGCTTTAATAATAAATCTAATTTTCCTTTTATAATTTATATATATTAATAAAGATATATATTAATACTTTATAACTATTTAAATATATTATATAAGAATAACCCGGGCTATAATTATAGAAATACTATAATAAAACTATATAATAAACCTTAAATAAGTATTAATACTAATATAATATTTAATATTATAATATAATAACTTTATATATCTATTAATCGACTATATAAAGTTAAAGCTAAAATATATAAACTTACTCCGGTATTTATATATCTTTAAATAGCGTTTTTTAAGCCTATTTAAATAAAATATTAGATAAACCTAAAAAAGTATATCTCTTAAGATATTAATTATTTATTATTAAAGGTATATATATAATATATTCCTTTTAATCCTAATAGCAAGGTTCTTACTATATTACTCTTCTTTAAAAAATATATATAAATAGTTATATATATTCTTAATTTCCTTTAAATTATATTATTAAAAGATATATAGCTATTACTAAATATATTCGATTTTAATTAAGGTTATAGGCTAGCTTTCTTTCTTAATTAAATATTAAAAAAGTTTCTAATTTAATAACCTTTACTTAAAGTAAAAAGTAGTAATTCGGGCTTATAAGCTAGTAATATTAACTATATAACTTTATTAAGGCTTAATAAACTATTCTTTAAGATAATTATATAATATAGTCTTTTTAATTAAGATATTATAAACTTTTTAAAGTTTAATAAAAATAGTAGTAATAGATTTTTAAGCTTATATCTACTTTTTAATCTATATATAATATTAATTAAGATTAATATAAGGTTAAGGTATAATAATTAAAGGATTAAGGGGTTAATAAATTAAGGAAAGAAAAAGAAAAAGAAAAAAAAAGAAAGAAAAAGAAGAAAATTAATAAAAAGTAGGGTAAAAAAGTAATTATAAATAATAAAAATTTATTAATATAAGATTAATAATTATATATCTTTATAAAAGAAAATATTATATTAGGTAAATAAATATTAATTACCTTTATATAAAATAATTTAAATAATTATAAAAAATATTATTATTATTATAAGTATTTAATAATTTAAAAGCATTATATAAAAAGATTAAAATAATATCGAATATACTTATTTATACCCTTTTAAATATATCTAACCCTATTAAAACCTATTTATATATATTTAAGCCTATCTATATTTAAAGATTTATAGCCGAGGCTAATTTAGCTTAAAAAGCTTTTATTTATATTTAAGGATTTATAGCTAAGGCTAACCTAGCTTAAAAAGCTTCTATCTATATTTAGGGATTTATAATTAAGGCTAACCTAGCTTAAAAAACTTTTATATATATCTAAGGATTTATAATTAAGGCTAACCTAGCTTAAAAAACTTCTATCTATACCTATCTATACTTATCTATACCTATCTATACCTATTTATAAATATAAATACTTAATAATTTTAGTAAAAGGTATATATCTATATATACCCCTATTAATTAAACTTTTTATTATATTAAAATATAAAACTTAATTTAAATTAAATATAAGCTAATTAGGGTTAATTAGGGTTAATTAATAATTATTTTTATTTAAAGCACCTTTATATATAGCTATATACTAGGTCTATTAATTCTTAAGTATAGTATAATAACTTATCTTCTATTAAATCTTAGCTAAAAGCTATATTAAGGTTTTATTAAATATAAACTAAATCTAATTATTAATAAAAAGCCTTATTTAAAACTATATAAGGTTATATATCTATATTTAAGGCTAAATAAGTAAGCTAATATTAGTTATATAGCTGCTAAATAATATATAGCCCGGTATAAATCCTAGGTAGTAAGCAGGTTTAATATAATAAGAAATATTAAGATTAGTTTTAATATACTTTTAATTAAACTTATAAAAAGGCTAATTAAGCTTATAAAAGGGCTAATTAAGCTTATAAAAGGGCTAAAAAGTTTTATAAGGAGGCTAATTATACTTGTAAAAGGGCTAATTATATTTATAAAAGGGCTAATTATATTTATAAAAGGGCTAAAAAGTTTTATAAAAGGGCTAAGTAAATTTATACCGCTTAAAAGCTAGCTTTTTATTATTAAAGCTATTAGAATTATTAATAGATAACTTAATATATTACGCCTTAGCCGTATATCTAGCTTTACTAGTATTAATTATAGTTTTTCCTATTTTTATATATTAGTAAGCTATTATATAAGGCTGGATTAATATATACCTTATAAACTATAATTCTTAGTAATTAATTTAAATTAGTAATTAATATAAGCATTTAAAAAGCAGCTATTCTTTTTATATATATAGTTATTAAAGAGCTTAATATATAAAATAGTACAGCAGATCTTATACTTAATAGGTTTAATATTATTACCCCTAAATATCTTAATAAAAAGATATCCAATAATAGCAGAGAACTACTATTAATATATAGGCTTAAATATATAATTTATAATATTTCCCTTAATAATAATAGGCTTTATTTAAAATAGATGCTAAATCTTTTATAATTATATTAATACCTTAAAATATAATGCTATATATAAGTATATATAGCTATATATATTATTTCTTTTTTAGCCTTTATAATAAAGCGGCTAATATTATTAAACTTAGCGTTTAAGATAATATTAAGGTAATATAAGGTAGCTTTATATATATTTATATCCTTAATAATTTATTTCGGGGCTTTAAAAAGTATATAACCTTTATAAAACTATAATATAGGTTATATAAACTTATTTTAGTAAGCTTGAAAGGCCTTCCGCTTTTTATAAATCTATTTAAATATATTCTTTACTTAATTAGCCTTATTAGGTTTAATAGGGTTTTTAAATATAATTATCTCGCCCTTTTTATTAAAGCCCTTATTTATAAAGCCCTAATTAAGATCCTTAGGGTTATAGCTATTATTAATATTTATAATAGGCTAGTTATAAATAATAAAGAATTAATTAACTATATTAGAATTTATCTAATTTTAAATAAAGCCTAGTAAGCTTAGTTTAGCCTTTAAAAAATATTATTTATCCTTAGATAATAAAGTAAAGCCGGTATTTATAGAAGTATAGGCTAAAGAGATTTATATAAGGCTATTAGCGGAAGATTAATTAGCATTATTACCTTTTTAATAGCCCTTTTTATTATTAGGCTTACTATTAGATATATTAGGTATACCGGGTATACCGGGTATTATTAAGCTTATCTTATTTATATATCCTTATTAAGGCCTATATAATATTAGTAAATAATATAAAGATTTATATAATAATTAAAACCTATAATTTCTTAAGGCCCGGATAAAGTAATAAAAAATATAATATAAACTATTACTATTATTATAAAACCGATTTTAGCTAATTTTAATATAATAGCTATTAAAAAAGTTAATCTATATATATTTTTAGGGGTAATAAATTAAATAAAATAAATAATATAAGCTATAAGGGGTATATATAAGTAGTTAATTATATATCGTTTATAATATTATAGGAAAAAGGAAAGGGAGGGGTTTATAAGTTAACTATTATAAGTTTTTTATTAGTAATAGGTAGGGTAAAGGCTTATTCTTACTCTTTAATTAGCTATATTAAGTAAACTAGATTATATAGGCCTATAGAAAATAACGGCTATAGCTTATTAATTAATTATATATTTTACTCTTATTAGGTATATAGATATATGATTTTAATTATATAGGCCGGTATAGCTATAAGGTCTGCAGGGGTTTCCGGATAGTAAGCCCTGTTGCGCACTATAAATTAGCAAGATATAAGCACTATTTTAGTGTCACATAAGGAAATAAGACAAGACAGGACTAGCGGATCTTTTCCGTCTGACCACCATGAGTCTTAATTCGCAAGCTCGAGCGGGCCGACAGGCGGCTCCGACTAGTTGACCGATACACGCCAACCTTGTTGGGATTAAACCTCGTGGTCGAGTGACTCTCATCGACTGGTCTTGTGGCCAGTCTTTTAGGGTTTATGTCCAGGGTCTTTTACTTCGCGTGTTAAAGCAGGCCTGAAGGTTTGAAATGTCAAGCAACGAGTCACCCTTACCATATCTTTACACAGCACCCCGCGTTTTTTTCTTCACAAGAAGACGCCATAGAGCACCGCGAACTTGGTGTCTGTGTTCTCGTTCTGTATGCAGGCTGGCCCCATAGATATCAGCAGCTGACTATATCGAGATGACCTCGAAAGTCCGATCAACACCACCGCGATCACCAGGCCACAGCTTTTCTGCCAACATTAAATAGCGACATATAGGACAGCAAGTTCCGAGCATTCGAATCCGAACTCACGCCTGCATTTCGAGATGGGCTCCTGTTATTTTTGCCACCCTCTACTACCCACTGTAGCGATTCCCTTTCCGAGCCCACCCACTCCCTGCCCCGGTCCCGAACTGCCGGCTTTAGCCCTCTTTCCCTACTTCCCCAGGGGGGATGCCAGCGAGAGAGGGTCGGCAAGGCTAATCCATGCCTGTGCAACGCGTCCCGCCAAACGAAAAGCGCAATCTATCTTTGGCCGCATATCCAGCGGCCGCCGTATCAAATCCCGATTGGGCAGTAAGCACGTGAGCGCAGGGGAGTGTAGGACTCGTCGGGGTCTGGAAGCGCCCTGCTGCCATGCGGGGGGGTTGGAGGAAAAAGGGCAAAAAGTCCAATGCGACATTCCCAAAGTTACATTCAAACGTTGTGCGAATGGGTGTCATTGGATGGTATCTAAATGCTGTTTCTATTCCGAGGTCCTTTCGATTGGGTGAGTCGGACTTGGAAGGCTCACACATGCATATCATCATATGGCACCTGGGGTGCCACAGCATTTGATGCTACCTCGATCGATATCGCATGCTCGCATTGGGCAAAGTGGGAAAATAACCCGCACTGCATTGTGTTGGAAAGTGATGGGTCGGTTGGCCCCCAATATGCCTCGATAATGCGGGCGTTGCAATGTCCGTCAGCACTAGTCCTCTCTGCACGTTGTGGCCAGCAAACGAGCATCGAGTCTGCGACTCACTACAACGAGCAAAAAGCCCATCCTGCATGACCAGTCGCTCCCGATCTGGACCCCCATCAGAAAGAGAAAAAGAGAGGGCTTGGCGGGCAGAGGTGGTCTGATTTTTTTATTTCTCGTCACATTGTTTGTTACGCTGAGGATGATCTTGGAGTGGACTCTATGTGGATTGTGATATTGTGGAAAATATAGGGGGCACCCAGAGGCTGCTCTGAGAGCAGATATATTCCGCCGTCCTGGCTTTCATGGCCCCCAACTTTTGAACGATGCTGGCTTCACTTCCCGTCGCCTGACCTATGCATCTCCTTGAGACAATACAGCTTGTCAAAAAGTTGTCAATATGCGCTTCACGTCTTTCCTTCCAGTGGCCGCCGCCGCCCTGATATTCGGTGTGGCTTCGGCAGCATCAGATCCAGCGTGGAATACGCCCCCTCCATGTGCTGTAAGTAGTGCTCGTGGCCAGCTGAAGATCTTCACGGGCCTTCCCCGGATCACGACCCTTCCGTGCGCCACCCGCAGGCCAAGCGTGGTCGACCGTTGCGTGAGCTAATCCGGGCTGCAGGTCAACTGCACCACGTCTGTGCTGAGCAGCGGCGACGCAACCACCTGCTCGCCGACCGACACGGCCTGCCTCTGCGCCGACGATGGCTACCAGGCCAAGGTCGCAGCGTGCGTGGCGTCGACATGCACGGTCAAGGAGGGCCTGGTCGCCAAACGCCTGGGCTTGCGCCAGTGCGGCGTCCTGCCTCGGCCCCAGCAGAACGACGTCGCCTCTTTGACGGTCATGTTTACCTTGACCTTTTTCCTGGTCATGGTCCGCCTCACGGTCAAGTTCCTCGGCCATGGCGGTGGCTGGGGAATTGACGACTGGCTCATGCTGATGGCCTTTGTACGTTACATGCCCCATGCAACTCTCATCAACTCCTGCTGTGCAGAAAGCTGATGCGATACGTCCATACAGTCTTTCTCCATTGCCCTCTATGGCGTGCACCTCTGGCGCATCTACGATCTCGGGCTCGGCAAAGATACGTGGGAGGTGCCATTTTCCAATATCACCACTATCCTGATCGCCTTTTTCGCCAACGAGATGCTATACATTATCCATATCTCGGCCACTAAGCTCTCGGTATGCTTCTTCTTCATGCGGATCTTCGACGCGTCGCCCGTCTTCCGGCGCTTCGCATACCCCGTTATCGGGCTCAATATCTTCATCATGGTCTTCTTCGTCTTCATCGTAATCTTCCAGTGCAAGCCGATCCACCTGGCCTGGACCGGCTGGGCGGCCGAAGAGCCCGGCCACTGCCTTGATATTTACAAGCTTGTCCTGGGCAACGGCATCATCAACCTGTTCATGGACGTCGTCATCATCGGTCTCCCGATCTACGAGACAAGCAAGCTTCAGTTCTCCAGGACCAAGAAGGTCGGGGTGTCTCTCATGTTCGCGATGGGGTTTGCGTACGTACTCTTTCCCTCTCTTCGTGTCTTCCCTGCGTATTCACAACGTTACTGACCGAACCCATCAAGGCTCACCGTCGTCGGCATCGTGCGCTGCGTCTTCTTCTGGCGCACGCGCTCCTCGCAAAACCCGACCATCGCCCTCATGCCGCTCGCCTACTGGTCCTGCATCGAGACCATGGTCGCAATCATGTGCGCGTGCCTTCCGGACAGCCGCTTCTTCTTCTCGCGCCTCGTGCCCAAGTTCTACAAGACCGTGACCTCGTCTCTCTACCACAAGTCCGCCTCCGACAGGTCCTCCGCCGCCACGCCCGGCTCGTACCGCACGCTCAGCAACACCATCGGCTCAAAGGATTCCTCCAAGAGAGCCAAGAGGAAGCAGGACGACTGCGAGGAGATGACCGGCATCACCGTCACGGCTTCCATGGTCACTACGTCCACGGTGTCTCTGTGAGGGCTTTTCCGACGGTGATGTCATCATGGGCAGGCGGGGGGGGGGGGGGTCCATGGATCAGGCTGTATTATAACAAAGGATAGAAAACGCCAACGTCTGAGGCGCGGTATGGAGTTTGTAACCACGGGACATTGGGATTGGTCATTCGATTTTGAATTGGAATATTGGCGCCGGCTGTATCAAGGGTCTTGGTTTTGAAGCACTTGAGGCTCCTACTCCATCAGGTAGGATCCTGGTATCTCAAAGAACACGAAATAACTTGAATATTCAATTGGACATATTATTTAGTTTTGAGAACTTGGTATAAATATCAACTTAAATGTTCTTGCAAAGAAATCAAAAATTCACACCAATAAAATCAAAGGATATACCGGTATAAGTATAGCCCCTCATGCACACATCATTTTATACCCATTCCCTACCTTATAGTTAACGCTTGGGTTTAAACAATACCCGAATAATGTCTACAATCTGCCGCCTCAATTGTTGACCAACTATCGACGGCCGTCACGCCCACCTCATTGTCCTCCACCTCCTCCTCCGCCTCCACCTCCGCCTCCTCCACCCTAGTATCAGTTAGTCACCTGTTATGGAGTCTAAAGCGATGCTGGAACTTTCCAAAAGCCAGAAGACTAGGGACCTCAGAGTGGGAAGAGTTGTACTTACACCGTCTCCTCCCCCTCCAGCCGCTGCAGCAGCTGGCTGGCCGGGGGCCCGGTTTGCAAATATATCCGGCAGGCGCGCCACCGGTATGTTATGTAACGGTATGTCATCCTGGCGGTATGTTCTCACATGGTGGGCGATCTCGCACCCCGCTCCGACCACCCACGCCACGGTTATGACCGCCGCCGGCACGGTGAGCATCAGAGCGTTGGCAAGGTTGAGGTTGCTCATATAGGTCAGAGGCCTGCACTGAGAAAGCCAGGTCCACGAGGTCCAGACCATGTACCAGCCAAGGAAGATGGAGGCGATGAAGGCGGGCGTGGCGAGCCTGTTGGCCGTGTGCTGCAGGACGATCCGGATGGCGGACCCTTGTTGCCGGCGGCCCAGCCGGACGACCTTTGCGAAGATGAGCGCTATCCACAGGACCAGGAGGATGCATACGACCATGTAGAAGGCCGAGACGACGGTCATGGCCAGCGGGTCCCCCTTCCAGCCGTCATCTTGACACAACCCGTGCTCCCTGTGCGGCTTTCCCCCCTTCTTTCCTCCGCCGCCCCTCCCGCCTCCACTCCCGCCTCCACTCCCGCCTCCCTTCCCGCCTCCTCCTCCGCCCCTCCTGGGTACTAGGTCGCTGCCCAGTGCATCACACAACGACGGTAAGTTGTCGGTGTACTCGTCTATCGCGTCTCCGATTGGGTCCCATGGCTGATGACTGCTCATAAAGGGCCACATCTTGCTTGCAACAAAATAGATTATCCATATTGAGATGCTAAACTGTGAGAGGTAGTGGAAGATGAGACCCCCACAGATGAGGATACCAAGAGCGTAGAATAGATTCTCCATGGAATGAGAATCTACACTATCGAGAGAAAGTATACGTATAGGATTTAATGAAGATTAGAAATGCAACGTATGTTGTGGGTCTTTCTAAAAGATCGCGAGTACCACGATGGGAACATTCCTCACACCAGTGCTGCATTAGACATTGAAATACATTTATAAAAATTCTACGTCTTTCAATAATATTCTACTGGATATTGGAATTTTTATTGTTCTGAATAGTCGCAAACGGAAGACTAGCCGGAAACAGTTTCCCAGAGTTGTTCTGTAACATACTTGTCTTGTTTCAAAGGCGGCCTTGATTTCACTCTTTGTTTCTTTACCATATGACGACTTTCAATTACTCAGGTCTTTGTGCGTTTACCACTGCATGAAAAGACCGCCTACAGCTCTTTCAGAGTATGTATACGGATTAAGAACGAAACCACTCAATTATTTAGTCCCATTCTTTAAAGTAAGGTTAGGCCGAAATGAGTGTCCGCTTGTTGTGATGGTAAAAATACGGTATCATCCGGAGCCTTTTCACAATACTCGCGGCATTACCTAAGCTGATGCCATGCGATTTGGCTCACGTATCATTAGGACATCAGGTGAGTCATCCTCCTATCGAACACCCTACTCCCGGTACCCTTGGACATGGAAGCGTGTTGGCCGTACTGCTTCTTTTTATTGGTAACATGATTGCGCCCGAGAACAATATCTAACATGTTGTGTACTATAGATCGATTTAATCAGCGCGGGATATACATACCCCGCGCAGCGCCTATAGAGCCGCCGGCGTCCGCTGTTTCCCACATGATTGCTCGCCAAACCCTCTCATCCAACTCTGTGCACTTTCCGTGCCTAATTTTACCTGCGAGCGCTAAAGGACAACACTCACGACCGAGACGATGGCTGGAATCATAAGACAACAATATTTCAAGCTAACAAGAGGGGGCTCTGTATTACCCTGCTTCCGACCAGTAGGAGGGGTGAGAGTATATTGGGTCAATTCAAAACAAGTAGGGGAAGGTCGTTTCGGTGGGTTGTGGGAAACCACGCCCGCTGCTTGTGTATCATAAGATGGCCTTTTCAATACCTAAACGTCATCAATACTGCGGGTTTACCCGCTACTACCAAAGCCTTGAAGTTGTGCGGCATGTTGCAGTTTCTCCGGGATCGCGTGCCGTTTTCCATAAGCTCCATCAACCTGGGTAGTGAGCATTGGATGCACGTGTTTGCGGCCAGGCTGCGGCTCTATACCAAAGGACCTTGTCGATCTTCATCGCTGGCTACCTTCACTGAAAGACATTCTGGTTGCTGAAAACGACTGGATATGGAAGGATGGGGTGCTGGTTATCGGCCTCGGCCTGCACTGATGAGGCCACTGGGTTAGCATGTCAGCAGCATGGGCTGAATTGCTCATGCAAACGCGCTCCCTGCACGGCCATTCTTTCACACGAGTCCCCCCCACCCTCTCGGATTAGCTCAGGCCCTACTAGATCGCGGCCGCTATCTTTTGCCCTTGTCGATCCCTTGTTCGACTCCTCGTTTGATTTCTTGTTCGATCCCTTGATCAATCCCTTGTTCAGTCCCTTGTTCAATCTCATCCTGGGGTTTTCTTGTGACACTTCGTCCACACTAGCCACCGAGCCAACCTTGGAAGCATCGGAAAGGCCTGATGAATGTGCGTCTGACTCAAGCTTCGACTTGGGACAGTCGCGTCCTTTTCAGTACCATTCGAACAAAACTTTCAATCAAAGAAGGCATTACTCGGGAAGCCTCTTTGAGCTGTCATCCCCAGGAAGCATCCCTGAGAGCGACTACTTGCCGCCCTCAAGCACTTCTCGAAATAGCGGCCTTTCTTCGAGCAAGGGAGTGCGTAAGCATGAGAGAGTCGAGACGACTCAACAATGCAAATCAGGAACGCGCTCCATAGGAGAGGAATGTTGATCTTAGGGCAGATAGTAGTGGTTATCGGCGATCGAGGAATGGCTGTGTAATCTCTTTCCTGTCAGACTCATCAGCTTGGTAATTCTTCAGCAAAATATTCATAAACGAAAGCATCCTTCCAGTTTTCCTATTCTTCCAATATGAAATTGCCCAACTTTTAACTTCTTACTCGCTTCTCCTCATAGTTATTGAACAAGTCGTCTCTCTACAATGTTGATCGCTGACTCGAACGTTGGGAATAAGGCCATATTGGCCAAGATCGACAAACTGCGGGAGTTGCATGTTGGCACTTCCGTCCCCCTGCCTCAAGTACGTTACGAAGAGACGTGATTCGTCCATTTCTAATGCCATGATAGCTAGTTGTAGTGGGAGACCAATCCTCTGGCAAGAGTTCTGTGCTGGAGACCGTAACAGGATTTTCTTTCCCGCGCGCTCCTGGGTTATGTACTCGGTACGCTACCCAAATCACGTGCTGTCGTGATCCTGTGGAGCGCGTTATCGTCTCGATGATTCCTCGTCCAGACGCAGATGAGACGCTCAAAGCAAAGCTCTCTCAGTTCAGGCGCCACTTGTCAAAGCTTGATAACAATGAGCTCACTGAGGTCTTCAGAGAGGTCTTCCATGCCTCACCCGCCTGAACCTTCTCTCCGCTAATCTTCCTAGGCAAACATCGCAATGGGCATCCGTGGCAGTACTGCTGATGAAGAATGCTGGGCTTGGGCTCGCGGCATTTAGTCAGGATACTCTCAAAATCGAAATAATGGGCCCTAAGGTTAGCCTTCCCTCAGGAGAACATCTATCTTCCCTTGGTCCATTCTTTTTGTATTGTTTGGTTCTCACTCTGTTCACTCCCCGAATAGCAAGAACACCTGACGATTATTGATGTCCCGGGTATATTCCGAGTACCTACACCTGGTAAGTTGCTTCTTGAAAAGAGTCTCAATCAAGAATATCTTTACTAATGACGCAGGGCATACTGTGCAAAGCGATATCGTTCTCGTTGAGAATATGGTGAAGTCGTACATGGCGAACACTCGAACTATGTTAGTTCCTCACGTCATTCCTAACAGCACAATGCCGACTGACTGTCTCGCAGCATCCTGGCAGTCATCCCGTGTAATGTCGACAACACCACTCAGGAAATCCTCGAACTTGCTAAAATTGCCGACCCAGAAGGCGTGCGAACGATGGGAGTACTGACTAAGCCTGATCTTGCCACTGAGATGGCCACCCAAGATGCAGTTGTCAAACTTGTTGCCGGGAAAGGGAGCACTCTCAAACTTGGATACTATGTGGTTAAAAATCGCAGTGCAGACGATACTACATCGACTCTTTCCGAACGGGCTTCTGCCGAAGCGGCATTCTTTTCAGCTCCTGTCTGGTCGCCTATTTCTGACCGTTGCGGTACTCCGGCCCTCAAGTCCAGGGTCTGCGAATTGCTCATGCATCTGACGAAGCAAGAGCTTCCCCATGTGAGATCAGACATTGAGAACAGCCTGCGAATGTATAGGTCTCAGCTTGAGGCAATGGGGTTAGCCAGATCCGACCCGAGCTCCCAGAGGATGTACTTAGGGAGGTTGTCAACAAGATTTTTAGCCGTTACCCAGGCTGCCCTGAGCGGATACTATGCTGGAGACAAGATATTCAAAAGCTTCCCAGATTTGAAGTTGATCACAAAGATCATGAAACTGAATGAAGTTTTCTCAAATATCTTCTGGAAGAGGGGCCACAAGCAGCATTTCGGACCGTCGTGGGATGACGAGGGCGAGAGCTCATTTGGTCGCAGCATCGACAGCGTCCCATATGAGATACCTCTTCGAAAATATCCCGAACTCGACGGTATAATTCTCTCAGACGATTTTCAATGCCCTGAACCGTCAAAGGGTCCAATAATTGGTCATATTCAGGAGGTATTCGAATCTAACAGGGGGCCTGAGCTTGGAACAGTGAGTCTCTTACCCTGTAATTTGCACAAAGAGTGCCTTGTTAACGGAACTCTACAGTTTGGTGGAACAATCCTTGCCACGATATTCGAGGAGCAGTCGGAGAAATGGGAACTTCTTGTGCTTTCTCACACGAGCAACGTCATAGCATTGGTCCACGACTACATCTTTCAGCTTCTCTCTGAGCTGTGCCCAGACAGACAGACCGGGGATCAGCTTTGGAATGTTGTGCTGGTCGACAAGTTAACAGATGCATACCGGAGAGCAATGACTCACGCGCGTTTCCTACTGGATGTCGAGCGTGGAGGTACACCAAGCACATACAACCACTACTTCAACGCAAACCTCCAGAAGAAACGTGGGGAGCGCATAGCCGAAACATTCAAAAACATGGCGGTCTCCTCTCCATGGGGTGAGGAAACCGAGAAATACGTGCCTCTTAGTCAGGTCGGTCGTTCTGCTATTGACAAGGATAATGGGCAGCAGGTGTGTGAGGATATCCTTGACACTCTTCTGAGTTTTTATAAGGTATCCCGCAAGCGTTTTGTTGATGTCGTCTGTCAGCAAGTAGTTTCCTACTGCCTTCTTGAGGGTGATGGGAGCCCGCTGAGGGCCTTGGACTCTGATCTCGTTCTGAATCTCGACGACGAGCAGCTCGAGGAGATTGCTGGCGAGGATGTGGAGTCGAAAAACCAGCGTCACATCCTTGAAAGACAGATAGAGAGCCTCAAGGCGGCTTTGAAGGTCCTGCGGTCTTGATTCAAAACAGCTATCCAATCTGTTCTAGATCTGTATTTAGTGCTTACACTTTCTTTTACAAACAAACTTAGGCGGACACTCGTTTCTGTCTACCCTGTATATGATGTTGATGACAGAAGCGCAACATCTTGAGGTACGGTTCATGGAGCAGGCCACAATAAGCCATCGGCTTCAACAGTCCCTAGTGCCGTACCAAGCATACACTTCTCACTCGCCCACGTCCCAATGCATGATCCCGTAAAATTATCCACCCAAAACTGGCCGGCTCTCCGTTCGGATTTCACAGTGCTGTTGGGATAAGTTGACGCAATTCCGAATGCGTTCCCTTCGAGTTCTGGATCAATACGAATGAATTCCGAATTCCTCGATTTGCACACCCAGTAATCGCCCTCAAACCCGCCGGTGTCTGTCCAAACACCACATGGCGTCTTTCGCGTCTCGACACTGTAGACGGCAATAAGAGCCACCATCAGACTTATCAATGCAACGGCGTAGATCTTGTACCACGTGGCGGAAATGCAGGGGATGATGGTGGTAGTCGTCATTCCTCGTATAAAGTAGAAGCCGATTATCAGCAATGAGGGCACAAGGATGAGGTGGTACAAGATGATGCAGATCAGGAAGCTGAAGCTATGCGTGCTTGTGATGACAGACCCAGACGTATGATACACAAGCAGTAGCCCGATGGTGAGTATAAGGAGGAAGAATATGGACCGAAACGCTCTGCTGGGAAGATACGATGTAGCCCGATAGTGATGCAAAACAGAAGCCGGCTTTTCGGATTCTTCGAGCAGGCTGTCTAGAGACAGCCATCGCGTGACGCCTAGTCCTCAGATCTGGTTGGGCGGTGCGAAAGCGAAATGGTTCGTCAGCCACAACGCCGCGGAGAGCCGGTAGAGCCCGAGGATGGCAAGGGGGCTGAAGATGATGTCGAGCGTGGCGCTGACGGGTCCGTTCAAAGAGGAGTTTGACCCAAGGTCATAAATGGCCTGGACTCCCTGCAGCGTGGTGATCAGGGTCTTGACCATATCCCAAGACAGCACCTCCACCCTTGTCGTCTCGGGGAGGTAAGTACAGTACTCGGGGCTGCGGGCGGCCATCTCCTCAGACCCATCCCATCCTCGCGGCGTCCAGAACAGCGCGTTGGCGGCGGCTATACTGGAAACGTCCCAGCCGAGAGACCTGATCGGCCGATCTGCAATGGCCGCGTAGCGCCAGACGATTGATGTCGGGATGTAGTGGCAGAGGCGGTCGTGCCACCGAGGATGGGTTGGTGTCAGATACGAAGGTTACGGCGCACCAGCCGCAAGGTGCGCGATCAGAGGCGCCAGACAGAGGGTGATGAGCGAGACCCAATCCGTGAAATCAGTGTTCTGGCTTTGCAGCAGGGGAGGCAGAACTGTGAAAGCCATCCAACCCCCAGGTATTTGACTATCTGCTATGCAGAGTCCGTGCGACACAAATGCAGAGGTTGGAAGAGACGGAGCATCTAAGATGGGTTGGATCTTATTACACCCTTTGTTTGCGGCCCTGACACTGCAAGGGGGGAAAGTCTGCGTGAACATCTCTAGGTAAAAGGTTTGATACGAAATAAAAGAATGCCATTTAAACTGTTGAAGGTGTTAAGGGAGGCCCAGATAGCCCCCACGCGGCATCCGGTCAGCACCGTGAACCATGACATGGCGGTTCTGGAGTAGTACAGGAGCTCATAGTTCAATCTGAATAAATTGAAGCTGAATATCATCGTACCTCTCGGCAGGCCTCCCAGCAATTTTGGCGGGTTGATAGCGATGTGGACTCTGCCGTGAAACGTCGGTTAGATCCGAAAACACCGCCTTTCAGACAATCTGGAGGGCTGCAATCAGCGGGTCAAACAGCGATGTGGCCCCCGTGAATCAGATATGGTCTATTATCAGCATTAGGTCTGTTTTAGTCCCCCAATCTCTCCTAATAAACCTTGCAAAGTACGGCCCTCAACTCGGTCCATGATAACCTTGGAATGTAGACAGACGCAAAGGTGATGGGAGAATGTTGGCGTTTCTCTATGCAATTGACCCATGTGAACTGAATGAAATGAGAGGGAAGATTTTTGCTCGATGCATTTTCAGACACTCCGAAGACCCAGATGTCAGCTCTGTGGATGTTCCCAGCCTGGTTAAACGTATTCTTGTTTCAGCGGTAGTGTACGTGCTACAATCAAGGTCTTCGTCAGCAAAACGTTACAGGGGAGAGCAGTCTTGGCATTGTCTCCACCGATCTGCCGATCTGCAAGCATGCATCATCGTTCTGGCCCAAGCTCCAGCGACGCGGGCAGCTAGCTGATAGACTAGATAAGGATGACCTGAACCTCTACATTGTTCAAATGTTTCAAACCTTCGGAACATGCGGTTTTAACTCGTCACATTCTTCGACAACGAGATAGCAGAGTATAGCCATCAAGATGGAGCAGGCTTCATCATCACCGAAAAGCAGTTGCGTCAAGGCAGCTTTCAATCGAGTTTTGAACCTCAACTTCGAGCCCGCAGTCCCAACCGCGGAATACCCACCCATCTCGAGCATCCCCCGGACGTCCCCAGAGCGGCTCCATCGCGCATCGCCCAAGGGATCTGCCGTAGATCCCATCCCATCCTCATCGCCAGCAGCCAACGACTACCTCTACGACCACACCGCCTCAGCCCCGTCGGTCCTCTACCTCGCCTACGGCTCGAACCTCTGCGCCCAGACCTTCCTGGGCCAGCGCGGCATCCGCCCCATCTCCGCCGTCAACGTCTCCGCCCCGTCGCTGCGGCTGACCTTTGACCTCCCTGGCATCCCCTACCAGGAGCCATGTTTCGCCAACACGGCCCTGCGGAAGATACCGAAGCACCCGCCGATCCCGGACCCGCCTGGCAAGGTGCCCGACCTTCCCCACCCGCCGCCGCACACATTCCCTGCAAGGGCCGGTGAGAAGGATGCGATGGCCCCGAGCGATCCGAGTCGGCCGCGGCTGAGTGGCACATTGCACAAAGACGTAGGCAGGAGTGCATCTGGCGATCCGGAGTGGGACAAGGGCCTTATCGGCGTGGTCTACGAGGTCACACCCGAGGACTACGCGACAATCGTCAAGACCGAGGGCGGTGGTGCTTCCTATCAGGATATCCTGGTGCCGTGTATTCCCATCCCCAACAAGGTCGGGATCCCGGAGGATCCGCCCATCCCGGAGCTGCCGAGGCCTTTCTTTGCGCACACGCTGTACGCACCACGGATACCGAAGAAGCCGGGCGATGGCGATGGCGACAACGACAACGATAAGGGCACAATATCCATGGACGGGGACGATGGCGGCGACGGCGATGGTGATGGCGACTGCAAGGGCCCG
Organism: Diaporthe ilicicola; assembly: GCA_023242295.1. Taxonomy (NCBI): domain Eukaryota; kingdom Fungi; phylum Ascomycota; class Sordariomycetes; order Diaporthales; family Diaporthaceae; genus Diaporthe; species Diaporthe ilicicola. Next base: position 101,541 of record JALPVH010000097.1, on the reverse strand, counting down.
CTGGAAAGGCTCAAGGACTGGTGGCAGGACATGCTGCTCCAGCCCATCCGGCCCGACCCGGAGTACGCCCAGCCCTCGGCGCGGTACCTGAAGCTCATCACCGACGGCGCGGCGGAGCACGGCCTGCCCGACGAGTACCAGGAGTGGCTGGCGAAGCTGCAGCCGTACACGATCACGTCGAGGCGGCAGACCGTGGGGCAGTACCTGTTCCTCGGGCTGGTCATGCCCGTCATGAGCCTGTACCTCGAGCTGAGCAAAAGGTTGGCAGACGACAGGGGCAAGATCCCGCTGTGGCTGGGGCTGTTAATGGAGACGTTGTTCCACCTGGTTTGGCTCGGTTATGATAGGGTCTTCAAGCCGGTGTTCGGGGACGGGGAGAGGACTCAGGAAGAGGAGGAACGGCGAAGGCATCGTGGCGCGATGAGATTGCTGAGAAAGCCAAGGCCTGGTGGTGGTGATGAGGAGAAACTAGGACTTCAGGACGGCAGCTTGTAGGTTTGTGTTTCATAGATGGCCGAATGGAATGCTGACGGCTGAGACGGGGTATGCGACTGAGCTTTGATGACATTTCAAGATGGCAATTGGAGCAGCAAACCAGGTAAATTGTAAACGAATAGAGCGAAGCGCGATATGGGACTATTGTGTCTTATTCAGACCACGCCGTTGTGATTGTTCAAACAGATCCTTCAACTTGTGACACGGGCGAAGACCAGGCCAGATGGCAGCATACTTTTACTGGTTTCCCACAAACCAAACTTACACATCTGATGGGTCAGGTATTTCTCGCTCCATGAGAGCAAGTCCAACTTCGGTGGTACACTGAGTCACGCTGGCAGACATAATCTAATCGCAACGAGGATTTATATTGAACGAGTGTATGAGTTACCGAAGTAGAATACCACAAGGAAACAGGATTCCATTTTTCGATGGCCATAGTAGATCTCGCCCGCGGATCTTGCTATGCCCCGAACTCCTAACAGCCCAAACCAGCTGGAAACTGCCCAACAAACACCACGAATCCCTCAAGACTCTGTCTCTGTCCCCAACACCAAAGCAAACTGGATGTCCTCTGCCTAGAAATGCTGTCGGCCCGCAGCCTAGGCGTTTCTGCACTTGTAGTTACCGGGGGGCGAGGTGCGGCTCAGGCGGATGATCCCATGCGGCGCGACGCTGCTCTTGGCTGCCTTGAAGCACGTGCGGACAAGCGAGCCCTGCTCGGCTGTGCCGGGGTCTGAAAGGTACCAAGTTTTGTTAGCACGCTGCCTTACAGTGGTGGGACTACAAAGCCATCGGGAGTCTATGGGGAGTCTCGTATTGAAGATAGTGTCTGGGTCTTAATTACCTGGCATGTTGATCTCAAACACACTCACAGCTCCGCGGTTGTCCTCGTGCACGTAATTGCTTCCCCAAGCGTTCTGGAGGTAGTAGCGGACGGTAGGGGCGCAGGAAGAGCAGCACTTGTATCGGAAGACCATTCTTGCGGTTGGAGGTGAAGACTGGTTGGAATTGTTGAGTTTGTAGGCTTGAGGAAATTGGAACTTGACTGGCAAGTTTTAAGGGCAGGTATGCTTCAAGAGATATGCGGATATAATTGAATGAAAGTTGATGGTGATGATGAGAACAGATGGAATGGTTTTCTGAGGTCTCTCTCGCCTTTTTATATCCAGCCGGTCCATGGTTTGTACTTGAGACCTTCAACTGTTCACCGTGAGCAGATCTTCCTAGTCGACCAGTTGACGTGTTACGATTCGCGAGGAGGAGGCGGTCAGGAAGAGGGCCATATTCCCTCCAGGCCATGGTCACTTGAGGATCGTGTCTGAAATCCCCATTTTCTCGAGTAATTGACTGATATATTGGTCGAAAGGCCTCCTGGCAGGCTATTTTGCTGGCCTGGGGCACCAATATAGGAAGCCCTACTCACTCGAAGCCCTGCTCGTCTCACAGCCTCTGTTACGAATCCCAATCCTGATGACCGCTATCGCTTGTCCACAGGGTGCCAGGGTGGCCTTCCACTTTTTGAGCCAGCAGAGAATAGGATGCACATGTGAAGGATGTGCTAGTAAAACAGAGGTCGTCCTATCGAAGGAATTAGGTTGGCCTGGAGCCATGGACAGGAGGCTACAGATGCGTGCTTGGCCATGTTGAAGACCAAGCCAAGGACTTCATCAGCGTGGCACGAATCCTAGTATCGTGGGCCTAGTGTCTCTAGTAAAATTAAAAACAAAGCCTCAAGCTAAATCACTTAAGCAAGACCTGGACCTCGCAATCATTCCTGGAAAGCCCGGGACATTCACGGGCCGTATGCTCATCAATTGATGGGTAACGACCATACCTTCAGACGCGTCAAGAAGCACCATTACCCAGGTAGACAGGCCCCCGAGATTACCGCCGGTGCCAGGACAGTGCCGGTAGACAGTAGATCAACTGTACGCATCATCTCGCGATGGTGGCCTGGCCCATGCGCAGACTGAACATTTAGAAATTCTGCACAGGCTGGTCACGGGTCTGCTGCTCGTTAATATGCGATGGATGAGTAGCCGAAAATAGATTGCAGCTGGGACAGTCTCCACATATGTAGGCAGACAGCTGAAGATTTGTCGCGAAGCCAAGCCGTAGGATTTGGTTCACGAACCTTTAGGCCATCCTAGCTCGTTGTTTTCAGGGGACGTCCTTTTATCGTTCCCGGCTAGTTGGCACCAAATCCCTGACGATCGGCGAAGAGGCATCTAATTTTTTATCGGCGCGCAGGGACAGGGCTGGTTCAGTCAAGAGCGGGTCATGAACATTCTGGGACAGCTTGACAGCTTCAATGTCCTATGACACGCACCACAGGCATGGTTTGTAATAGCATCCTTGGTCGGGGTTACGAGAAAACCCCTGTATTGACAATTGAAATGCTTGTAGGCAAAGAGTTGTCTTCCATCCGGGTATAATGTGTTTTCTGGATTAATTTACAGTATTCTTTCTCAATTTTCAACCTCTGAACCTTTTTCTTTGCCATGGTGTACTGGTACAGGGGCGTAGAGGGCTACATTTCGAAGGGCCTAGGGTTTTCCCAGCACACAGGTGTGAAACTGCCGAAACTTGCGCTGCCTTTATACTTAACCTTAGAAATCATCCCAATATATTATTCACGATTTACATTAGGCCTTTTCTTTTCCTGCTTTTCCTTTCCTGCTCTGTTCAAAGCCAAATTGACTTATTGGCCCCCGTGGGACCTTGATCGCCCAGAAAAGCCCCTCTCTCCGCGTTGGCGCGCCTCTATTCAATGTTCAGAGGGGCCAGCAGAGCGCGCCCACAGAGACCATCCGGGCCTCTTCTATTGCTGCACATGTGTGGTTGATCGCTTTTACAACTACACTTGAAATGCTGTTCTATCATTCCTCTCCACCAAGTGGAACGATAGGGTTGTACCAGGCAAACTGTCGCAGCAAAAGCGACGCCGCTCTTGGCGGCGTACCATACTGCTTATATCTGCTGTCACACAAACTTGTTGCGAGGTTTGTCCTCCTTCTTAAGAGCGCACAGCCTCTCCAGACGCCAAGGGTCGTACCCATAGCGGGACTCGACGAACTCGTACCCCCCCCCCCGTAGTAAACATAAGTAGTGGGCGTCTGGTCGGGCTGTCCCTCGTTCCAGAGGGGTACTGTCTCATCCCACCACTCCTCGGCGAACTCAATGGGAGCGTTGTCGTTGGTGTCGAAGCGAATGTCGAAGTACCTGTGCGGGATTCCCTGATTAGCGTCTGCACAAGGGATTTGTATCAAGAGGGGAAGTTTCCCGACGTCAAGATGTACTCGTCCCTCTGCGAGAAAGCAGAGTCGTCGTCCTCAGAACTGGTGACACCTGCCACCGAGTAGCCCTCGTAAATCACATTAGTGATTAGTCTCGCCCAAAAATTGCATTTATGTAACGCTATCTGCGTACACTATGTACACACACTGTAAACAAGGTTGTATCTCAACGGGTAAGCTAGCGCCTCTGGATATCAAATATAAGGCAGTAAGCAACACAGCTTCAAGGGTTCCAACTATGAAAATGCGACGAAAAATGGCCAAGACCCGTATGAATCGTCGGGTAAGCGGAGCTGCCCAATTCAACCTCTTTTTGCGAAGCTGAAAGCTTGGATTGAGTTTTCCCATGAGATAGACCTTCGCGGACCAGTCTGTCGTGAGTATTACACCTGAATCAAACGTATTCATCAGGACATAATATCACCTTTTTTTTTTTCGAAAGAGGGAGCAAAAATGCAAGAATATTGGAGAAGCAGTCGTTCTCAGACCAAGCGTTGTGTCAGATCTGGATCCAGTACCTACTTGCATGCCAAAGGGCCGTGTGCGCGTGACCCCGGCGCTCCACCCAGGATGTTGATGTTGGGGCTTCCCATATTTAGCCTTTAGTATATACTGTGTGAGCGGAACCTCTGGAACCAACCAAATGTGGACTCTCTCCGAAGAAAGTACCATGACTTCATACTACTAGTATTGAGTCCATACTATAAAACCGTAGGGTTTATCGCAGATATCTAGATAGCAGTGTGCGTCAATTTTGTATACATTAATCTCGTGCACACCATTCCTACGGAGCAATATTTTTCTCAACTTCTCTCCTCTCATTATTGTGTTTCAGGTGCAATTAACAGTATTTATGGCTCGTTTGAGCCACCAGCTATCGTCGTCTCACCCCCTTCGTCTTGATACAATAGCTCCAGCTTTGCCTGGCTCTGGCACAGCAGATAGCGTCGTAAAAACCAGGGAAGCCACGTACGGACCTGATACGCAACATGCCGCCGCGTCGGTACCGCGAAGATGAAGTCGAGCTCTTCCAATGTTCGCTGCCTTCATGGATGTAATGTCAGCAGACTGATACTATGAAAGGACTCGGTACATTCTCGACTTGGGAACATTTCCTGTTATAGACTGGTAATGAAAGGACATACTTAGTCTCCGGAATAATGAAGAAGATGACGACAAACGCCAACATGTTGAGGCCTGCGTAAAGGCCAAAGGCCCCAGTGGCCCCGAGTCGCGCCAGTAGTTGGGGAAAGGTCAGGCTCAGGGCACTGCCGACGGCATTGTTGATGCAGATGGTAAAAGCAGCCCCGATCTCACGATGAGACAAAGGGAAAGCTTCAGAGAAGTAGATCGACGGCATGGGACCAATACCTGTAAGGAAATTGTTGGTCAGCTAGTCTCAAGAACCAAACCGGGTGATGGTATGGAGACCCCAGGGTCAAACGTACCTGGGCCGTAGAGCGCACCGAACAAATAAATAAAGAGAGCAACAAGCGGGGTCCGAGACCGCGAACCATCAGGCAAGAGGAAACACAACCCGGCAGCCAGCAGACAAGCCGCCATGTTCGGAAACGTAACCAGCATCAGGTTCCGCCGCCCAAACGAGTCCATCGTGTACACGGCCGGGATCGCAAACACAAAGATCACGAGCCCGAACCCCATCGAGGCCAGAAGGCAGTCCCGCACCGAGTAGCCCGCGTTCTGGAAGATGGTGGAGCTGTAGAAGGCCATGACGTTGATGCCCGAGAACTGCTGCGAGACGACGACCCAGGCCGAGGCGAGGGTGGCGCGGCGGATGCGCGGGACGGTCAAGAGCTCGCGGGCGCGCGTGGCGAGGCTCACGCCCGCAAAGTGCTCGCGCTCGGCGGCGACCTGGCAGTGGGCGTAGTAGAGGTCGCGGGCGGCCTGCACCTCGGTGTTGCGGAGCCTGCAGAAGGAGGCATACGAGGCTTGATAGCGCTGCTTCTTCATGAGCCAGCGTGGGGATTCTGGGGGAAAAACGTTGAAGAAGTTGTTAGTTAACGTTTTCAATCTTTGTTTTCAGTACATCTTGTTTGAACGGCGCATTGTTTCTCTTCTCTGAGAGACTTCTGAAATCCTTACCAGGGCAAAGCCAGACGAGGAAGAGGATGGGTACGGCGGGGGCAAAGGCGGCGGCCAGTTGGAATCGCCATGCAAGGCGACCAACCTGGAGGAAGACTAGGTTGGAACAGAATCCTACGAAAATGCCAAATGCCACCCAAAGTTGGAACGAAGTCACCAGCCCACCACGGACGGAAGCTGGTGCGACTTCAGCTGAGAACACGGGGATAGTCGACACTTTGATGCCCATTCCGAGGCCCTGTGTTTTGTCAGTGTCCACCTTAAGATCCGAGAGAGTTTGTGATCCATTTCAGAGTATGGTCAAAAAGGTGGGGGGCTTGAGAAGGAAGTAAAGAGTTCTGAACATACCATGAACAACCTGCACAGCAAGAGTCCCCACCAGTTCCGGGTGAACGCTTGGGCAAGAACAGGAAATACACAGAACAACCCAGTGACAAATATGGTACCTCTGCGGCCTATGGCATTGTTTATAGGGTCCGCAGCCCATGCTGACAATAGACCAAAGAGCGTCGGCCCCTAATCAGTATTGGATTCAACTTGTCAGCCGGTTGCATCTCAAACACACTCCCCACCTCCCCCCCCCTTTTTACCCCCTCCATTTTACGCGCTTCAAATTATGACGTTATGTTTGTGACACATACCGAGTTGATCAGCCCTTGAAGCCAATGGTTATCCTGGATTCCAAACTCCTCCGGGAAGCTCAGATTCGCCCCGTTGGCCCCCGTGTTGTCCCAACCCTGTACAGCCGACCCCATTGAGCAGAGCGCGACCGTAAAGTACAAGTCCTTTGGGAGGTGCCATTTGTGGGTAATCTCTCGCTTGAGATGGTACTTGTCTTCGGCGGTGAGCTCCTGGATGTCTTCATAGTCGGTGGGATTCTGTGCGGCCAGAGCGCCCCGGTAGAAGACCTCCTCCTTCTCTCCGAAATTGTATGCGTCGCAGAAGACGGCAACCCGGGAACGGAGCTCGTTCCTGCTGAGCCCGGCTAGTGGGTTGATGATCCTATCGGTGTCGTGAGTCTTGGTTCATGTGTGTCGTGTTGAACTGTGTGAGGTAGAGGCTGGCTCGCCGACTCTGCTCACCTGGCATTGACATTTTGTGTGTAATCTTGCGGCTTCGTGTGCTCAACATGACTCACCGAGCCCTTGACTATATCTGTCTTGAGTGAATCCATCTTGTCTTCAAGATTCATGTCTTGCACGCTGGAATGTGACTGCTGGTCCACCCTTGAGACCGCTATTGGATATCCGCATGTACTGCCGTCGCTTTATATATTTGGTCATGTAAACGCCCGCAGACCAAGGGTGTAGGTTCTACCATACTCAATCTCTTCTCCGCAGAAGAACGCCTGATGGCGTGGTCTTGTTCTGTAGCACCCCAGCCATTGGGCCATGCATCCGGGCACTTCTGGTGGCATGCGGCGAGGCGCTATCAAGAAGGTGCATTGTACTGGGCAGCCCCTCAGGCGGGCGCGAATCCTTCCCCTCTGGCCCTGCACAGCGATGTGTCACGAGGGTGAGTTGTCTACAACTCCCTGCACAGGGCCTTTACCATGTGCAGGGCGTCGTCCTATGGTGATATTGTTTTCTCGTCATGTCGCAAGGGGACCTGTACAGGGCTGAGGGGCTCGGTGTGTTGCCCTGCGTGTGACACAAAACGCCATGCCCCACATCACCCCGGATTATTGGCCTTGGCCTGTAGGGAACCGCTATCGATGGCGAGGAGTTCCCCTCTTTCCCTCCCAGCGGTCTTTGTGTCCTGAGGGGAAGGACTGGGATGTGTCTGTGTTGGTGCGTCTGCCCAGGCTGCCCTGCGTGGGCCAGCGCCGGTCAGACGCACCAACACAGCAACAAAAGCACTTCTCGTACGTTTCTGTGGCCGATTTGCTGTGGTGGTAGGCGCTTCATTAACCCCTCTGATAAATCGCTGTGTTCCATTGTTCGATGCATGTGACTGAGAGCAATATGATTTGTATTTATTTTAATTGGGATAGTTTGCCCATCCTTTGTGACAAGACCCTGAATGACCTCGCTGGTATTATCGAGCAACAACAACTTTGTCAAATCGTCGCACAGTCCACAAATCATCAGGCAAACCACGCAAACACGCCACAATGGGCAGCCGTTCCGAGATGACTTGGCTGGAGAAGCTGGAAGAACAGCGTGAGTTGGATCAAGATCTCAGCAAACATTGAACCCAGTCCCAGCAGCCCGCCGCCCAACACCCATGGCTAACAAATGGCCCGCCTCGTCCCGGAGTCAAGTCAATGTCGATGTGGACTGGATGGACCCAGAATACATCAAGAACATGCCCGTCAAGCCCCACGACCAGACCAGCAACCAGCTCTGGGTCGACATCCAGCTCGGCCACGAGTCCAACGCCGACCTGCTGCTGCAGACGGCCAGGGAGCTCAAGGACGCCGACCAGGGGGGTGTTGGTGGCTGGCTCGCCATCTACACGCGCATGGCCGTCCTGATGTGCAAGAAGAACATCCCAAACATCCGCGGCCGCGTGCTCCTCCAGACGCTCCCGTCCAAGGCCTACGACACCGAGGCCACCCTTGCCCACGCGCGGCTGTACGACGCCGAGTTTGCGCGCGCCGGCATCGGGCGAGACCGCTACTGCATCAAGATCCCCTCGACGGGCCCGGCGCTGAACGCGGCAAAGGTGCTCTCGGCCGAGGGCATCCCCACGCTGGGGACGGCGCTGTTCAGCCTCGCGCAGGCTATTGCGTGTAGTCAGGCCGGGATGCTGTATATCAGCCCATACTTCAACGGTGAGTAAAAGACCCGTCAATCACACATGAGGGGGCTGTGAGTGTTTTCTGCTCGCTTGTGGTAATTATGTCGTTCCTCTTCCATCCCTGAATAAGCGGTTTCGCATATTATTGAAACATTGCCAAAAGACCCTCAACTCATTTCTGACGGCAGAAACGCGAGCGCACGACGATTTGAGCCTGTGGCCTGACGTCGAAGACCCTGCGGCGCAGCATCCGATGAGCGCGCGTATCGTGCAGATTCTGGAGACGTACAAGAGGCTGTACAAGGAGACGGGCAAGCAGCAGCCCCTCCTAAAGAACGCAAGGTAAGCAAGGCGTCGAAACGCTCTGAGTAGGAGCTTGGAATACCGAACAGAGTTCCACTGCGCACCAGTCCGTTCCCTGCGAGGCAGGGCAAAAATAGAGACCTCCTCAAAAACCATGCCCTTGGAAAAACAGGTTGCCTTCCCCAGCAAAAGGCTGACGTGAGGGGAAAAAAACATACAGCTTCATCACCCCCAAGGAGGCCATGGCAGCCGGCGAGCTGGGCTGCCACTCGGCCACCATCTCCCACACCGTGCTGGACCAGCTCGCCAAGCTCAAGTACGACGGCGCCCAGCAGCCCGGCGAGGGCACCACGCCCAAGCCCGTGCCGTACTACGCACACGCAGGCCCCACGCCCGAGCGGCTGCGCAAGCTGGCCAGCGTCGACACGCTCGCGGCGGCCGACTGGGACGGCAGGCTGGCCAGCACCGACGTGGACTACCTCGCCGACGGCGGCGAGGAGCTGGAGAAGGCCATCAGGCGGGACCCGGTCAGCGTCACGCGGCTCAAGGACGCGCTGGAGCTGTTCATTGCCGGGGAGGAACGCAGCAAGGCGAAGGTGGAGGCGGTGTTGGCCAAGGTTTGAGGAGGAGGATGAGTAAAGAATGTGTGTGGGTCAAGATTTGCTTGTTTGAGATTTTGTTCCCTCTCACGCCCCCCGGCTTCGTGTACTGGGGGAGATGGCTAATGAATCGGACGCTTCTTCCTCCAGCCTCTTAAATCACTCCTTGACATGAGGACTGAAACTGGCAAAAATGACACGCAACAGTACCTACGTAGACACCAGAAATCAAGACAAATGCTTCCTTTTTGTGCTAATATGCAGGACACCTTCCCCAACAGACTTTGCCCAAGATTTTTGAATTACTACATGAGTCCGCACAAAGACAAATAAAACATAAACAGCAAACAGTGCTAATGTCAAAAATCCCACAACGCCATCTCGTCGTTCAAGTTCCGCTCATCCCCAAGCGAGGGCGGGAGAGCATAGTCACTGCTGCAGGTATACGATGGCTGGCCAAGATGCGGCAGGAGGTCGTGCAGTTCAAGGTCAGACGACATAATGCCGTGGATATATGCCTCGACCTCGGGCTCGGGCGGCTGTGTGTTTACTTGCCGCTGGGCGGGGAGGAGGTGGCGGTGGTTCTCGAGAGGCATTGTCTCGAGGTTGAGGCCGTGGGGAGTCGCGTCGCCGCTGCAGAGTTCAATGGGGTCGGGGAGCACGTGCAATTGTTCAGCCCGGTCCGACGGCGCCGTGGCCGCCTGGACGTCGACTTCCGTCAAGCTGTTGCTGGGGAGTGAGGCCAGGGGGACGTTACTTGGTAAAATGGTTCCTGCACCGCCGCTTCGGCCATGTGAAGTGCTGCTCTGCCCGGCGGCCGAGGTCGTGTTCAAAGACAGCTCGTGGCCGCCGTCAAAAGAATCTTGTCGTCGTCGTCGTCGTTGTTGTTGTTGGTGGTGGGCTGGTCCCAGGCCTCCTGCCTCTGCCACCGCTACTGGTGGCAGCGACTCGGAGCTGCTCCATTGTCGAACAAAGGCGTCTCCCGCTGTGGTTGACTGCCTCGCGGCCAGTCCTATGCGGTTTCGCCACTGGTTCACCTCAGCAACGAGATCGTCGCGCTCCTCAATCAGGGCCTGTATGTGGCTCAGGGCTTCGCTGAAGCGCTCGTTCTTGGCGGCGATGTGCTTGATGCTCTCGTCCACGACCACGTGTTTGGAGATGGTCTGAGGCTTACACCCTGCAAGAGATGGTAGGAGATCGGCCAGGCGCTGTGGATGGTGAGAAAGCAGAAAGTGACATTTCAGGTTAGAGCAACTTGCAAATTTCGCGTGGAAGAAGATTAAAGCGTTTGCGTCTTTGTGCTTCGACTTACCAGGAGGCTCTCCCTGAAGGCATCTCGGCGTTCCTTCTCAAAAATACTGTGTACCTTGCGATCGTCTGCCGTCCAATGCTGCAGCACCTAGAGTCAACTATCGAAGAACTCGGGAAGAAGTCGCCTGCAAAACCAGGGTATAGTTAATCAGGTATAGCCTGTCTCGGGAAATGAATCCGAGGACGGCCCTTTAGGCAAGCTGTGAAATAGGCTGTGAAGAGAACAGCTGCCTCATTCCCTGAAACTTTGCAGTCATAAAGTACCGGAAAGCTGCTTACACGTATCCGTTTCTTCCTACTAGGGCCGGTATCTGAATGCTGACGGTCTCCGGCTTCCTCATCTTGGACCGGCCGCGGGGTCTGAGGGGACGGTGACGCCTCTTCGGCCGAGGGCATCGTAAATCTTGTGCGTACTACGTGTTTTCCCTAGCTCTTGAGATTCTGCTTTCCCAATGTGCGCGTGCTGGTGGACCGTGGTAAGCCACGCGTACTGATAGACAAGTGTGTCACTGGAGTGAGCACGACTAGGTATAATGCGATGATGTAAGGAATGTCTGGATCATCTGGACGCACGACGAAATGACATCCGCCAGATCGGTTGTGCATCTAAAACTACTACGTACTCAAGTAGCCTGCAGCATAATGGGTGGAGTAAGCAAATCGTACATTAGCGTACGAAAACTTAATCAATAAATACTTAACCCTCATCTCTTCCCCGCAGCCTCCGGGGATTTCCCGGAACCCTTGATCCTGGCGTGAGGGGGTCGTCCCTGGTGGCGTGGCTGCGTGGTCATCTGTTTGTTCATCTCAGGCTTGGGGGCCTGGACGACGGAGCGAGGCAACCCCGACGTCGCAAGTACACCAGAGATGACGCCGCAGAGAGCTTGACTGATCTTGCTATGTACCGGTAAGTTGAAGAATCCAGTGCTGACCTTCAGTGACACGTCTTCAATACGCTATAGCTTTGCCAACGATGCATATTCTATCTGCCTGAAGAGTACGGATAGTTGAATTAACCGCTCATCATAAGAATCGTCAATCGACAAGTAAGGTTATAGAATAGACAAAGCACTCCAAACAAGCTTAACTCCCTCTAATAGTACCCTCTCTAGAGATAGAAAAACACCCCCGGTAAATACTCAGGCTTCTTGTTTAGCCGATGTCTCCTTTAAATGAATAAGGTGACACAAATAGCTCATAGTGCATAACTTACATGTTCTCATTGGTCACAGGAAGTTTGGCAGGGAACGAGAGAGCCATGATAAGGAAGAAGGCCCACACAGCAGCGGTCGCATTGACGAATGGCCCCAATGGCTTAGGCATATGCCAAGGATGAGTTTCTATCAATATTAGGAGTCTTAGATCGGCACCTACCTTTGTCGCTGGCGATGAAAGACTGAACAGAGAACCGCGGAGTAATCCCAGTAGGATACGACAGGCCTTAATGAAATAAAGACCAGTAGTTGAGACCCAATGTCATGGAAAATGTTAATCCCGAGTATTGATAAAAGACGTTTTTCGTGGGGTCAATAACGTCTTGAGAAGTAAGGCCCCCGGTGGAAGTCACAGACCTGTACTCTAGTCGAAGGAGGCCTGATGAATAGATAATCATAAGTCGTAGAACTAGGAATCCGGAAATTCCAAGGCCAACAGTGAAGTGTTTCCTCTTGAGAGAACGCAACAGGGAACCCAGCATAGATGAAGTAATGTAGTTTAGCATTAGTTTACGGGTAGCATTTGTTGAACGACAGCGATCGCCAATGCTCGTACACTGGCATACCTTATGTTTCTACAGCATTTTCCTCCCCACGGCTCATAACGGACCACGGCATTATCTGTCTGGCACAGTGCCCCAGCTGACCCCAGAGCGCCGCGATCATAATCACGGTTATAAGACCTGTCAGCAAAATATCTCACATTGAACGGAGCATTGTGGATTTATGTTGACTAAATTTTGGCCCGTACGTCCAAACATAGTTCATCCCTTCGGAAGCCGTCACGAGTCCCTGGTTGTGTTGCGAAATGCGATACAGAACTTCCAGTCCAACAATTATCAATATCAACGACGTTGAAACGGGGACCAGGAATAAGCAGCGAAAATAAAGACTAAAAAACAGCCAGTTGACCTGCAGAACTTGCATGCACACAGCCTACAAGCAGCAGGAGCAGCACTTTTACCTAAGTCGCACAAGTTTGGAGACTCCCTTGTGCCAGATGACCTCACCAGTCGAATGTATTCTCACACTAAACTGTTTACTTGTGGAGATATATAAGTATGAAGCTAAGCCGAAGTGAGGTCTTCATGACGAATTAAGGGAAACAGAATTACGCAAAGAGACTGATGTAGAACTCATGGCTATGAAATTGTAGGTGGGTTTCGTGTTCGGGTTGATTTTGCTTTTTCTTCGTCAGGATCTTGGACCCATCCCTGCCGCAGTACCTAGATAATCAGCTCTCTTCCAGTGGCCATCGCCGCGCCACGGATTCTGCCCTTCAGCGCGCCCCAAGCGCAGCCTGCGTGTGGTCAGTGACAAAAAGTTCATCCTTTTACCATGCTTTTCATCCTCCCTTCCCCATCAGCTAGAGTTGGCCCACCCAGCTCTTTCATTCCGCCCACCCAGTACATTGGGCCATCCCCATCCTTTCCCTGCCTCATTTTTGGGCGCTTGAGCGGGAGCTTCTAGTGTTTCCAACAATACCTCTTTGTGCAGAACTCTCCAAAATTCTACTATGGGCTTGTTCCTGACCCTTCACAAGGCATCACAGAAATTTATGTGTGATCAACCACTACTTCTTCAGCAACACGTGTAACACAGAAAGCTGACATTTGCTCACATCTGAATACACCGATGCAACGAGCTCAGCTCAATTTTAAAACGTATCACGGACTGAAATGCTCAAGGAATGAGCCAATTCCCGTTTCAGCTTGGTTTATGGTCCTCGCCTTGTTTTCTGATCCTCCGCCAGCCGAGTCATTCAAAGGCCTTTGCAAGAAGACCCCTAGCCTTAAACACCATTACCGCAGCGCTATTTCCTTGGAGTCATCAAGATAGAAATTTATTGCATCTACGGTTGGTTTGAGAGGGACAAGGTGGTGAAAGGGGTTTGTCACGAGAAGGACAGCACCGCAGTTAGTGTAGTGCCGGCTAAAACGTCTAACAGGGGATCTGTGCTGTTTCACGTCCCCTAGTCAGAAAATATATTACTACAGCGGAGTATACGTGCCTTTACAAGTACGTTTTGCACTCCATAATTCGTATTATCATTCGTTGAATTATTCTTTAAAGCAAGGACCAAACCTAGAATAAAATAGAAGGTCGACATCAATTCGGTTGAGTAATACTGTTCTGTTATAACACTTGACCAACAGGTGTATAGAAAGTGCAAATCCCAATCGCATAAAAATATCGAGCCCAATACCAGGTACGGAGGCGGGCAGCTACAGCGCCGAAACTGAAAGAAACCACCAAGACATAGTCACCGCTACTTCGATTACCCAGGATATCGTTGACTTTACTGCTTGTCAAAGCGTGTGGTCTAACTACCTCTGGAGCGATATTGGTTACGATGAAGCGCTTCAACATATCGGAGGATGGCACACCGACCGAGAACATAATGGATGCAGCAATCTAGTCGGGTGCAACTGCTAAGCCGGAGGTAATGTTTTACGGTAAACACATTTTGGCCCGACTGTAAAGATTAGCCATAGGGGTTGATGAACTGGTTGCTGGATTTACCCGCGCCCCGGGATAACAGACCTCACATATCTAGAGCAGCACCCACAAGCGCCCGATGGGCGAAGCGTCAGCGTTCATCGAAATCTATAGCAGCCTCAGTTCCATTTGCTTTGGAAGGATTGTCTGTACGTCTTAAACAATGCTTCAGTTAACAGCTTTTCTGGGAAGTTTGTCCCTGGTTCTTTCCGTACCAACGCAGCGCTTCACTGCTGCCGCAGCACCTCTCGAATCCCGCCAGGCGGCCCCAACGGAGATTGTGAAGCTTGCCTCCCTCGAGAACATTGCAGTGCGCCCCAATGGCCAGCTCCTCGTGACAAACATGAACAGTCCCAACCTATACACCATCGACCCCGTCGCCAAGACATCCTCAACAGCCGTTGCAGTCAGCGGGGCAGCCGGCCTAAGCGGGATCGGTGAGATCAAGCCAGACGTCTTCATCGTCATCGGCGGCTCGCCGGAGGGCACAGCGGTGCACCAGGTCGACTTCACAGGGAGCAGCACGCCTAAGGCGACACTCATCAAGAAGATCGCGGACGCCCGGAACATGAACGGCCTGGCCGTGTTCAACAACGACACGGTCCTCCTCGCCGACGCGGCAGCAGGCAACATCATCAAGCTGACCGTGTCGTCCGGCGAGTCTTCGGTCGCCCTCAGTGATCCGACCATGGCCCCCAGCGGCCCCATCCCGTTCGGCATTGACGGGCTCAAGTACAACAGCGGCACTGGCACTGTGTGGTACACGAACATATTCAAGAACAGCTTCCACAAGGTGTCGGTCGATACGACATCCAAACCGACCGGCGCGGTCTCCACCCTCTGGTCGAACCTGATGGGCGATGACCTCTGCTTCGGAAATAACGGCAAGCTCTACGTCACCACCAACAGTGGGGCTAATGAAGTTGTCGAGTATGATCCCGCCGGCTCTGACAGCAAACCTGTCGTCGTTGCCAAGCTAAGCGCGCCAACGGCTTGCGCCGCCGGACGTACCGAAAAAGACAAAGACGTGGTTTATGTCACAAATGGTCAAGACGTTTACGCGTTTACTGTCAAATGATTATCAAGTGTTAGAGCAGCGGCGTTTCTCGGTTCCCATTGCGTCCCCTTGGAGTAGCACATCGCATGTAGGCACAATATACCTTAAATCATATGTCACTCCAGCGGTGGCGAATCTGTGTGGTGCGTGGTTGTCATATTTAGACAAGTTCTATTTCGGCTTGTGCTCTTCCACCAAAGAAGTCACCCCTGAAATTCCAAGACACACCAATGCGCCGGTAACCTTTCAGGTCATTTGTCTTCATATCATCCCTTTCGCATCGCTCGACAAGCAGCATCTCGGACTCGCCCAGCTCGAGACACTCAACCTCGGCAAACCCCCGATATATCCTATCTGCGTCAACAATGTAATCGATATGTCCCACTGTCTCTTCGCGGTGTGCCTCATATGCAAGAACAAGCCCACGGCTCAAGTCGATGCAGTGAATGTGGTCATCAACGTAATTTCGAAAGGAGAACACTTCCTGTCCGTCCCCATGTCGCACACTGACGTCCAACCAATCTTTTCTCTCTGAATGACCACCCAAGAGCGGCCTCATACGTCCTTTGACCTGGACACCTCTGATCGTTCCCTCGGCCGGGGCAGCTTCGTCTGGATGGCTAGGTCGGGATTGGACCAACAGGAGTCTGTTTGAATTTTTGTCATCACTTTCACGGTGACGTCGTCTCATAATGGCCGGGTGGCCACAAGGTAAGGAAGCCCACGACCAGGAGGGGATGACATTGTCTTGGTGTAATAACTCCTGAGATTCCAGTGGATACACTGGCGTCCTCCAAGATAAATCCAGGGCAAAAGTGTCTCGCCATAACCCTGCCAGGTACTCGTCGTTCTCTCGGTTTCGTTAATATCTCATAGCACAATACCGTTACTACTAGGGGTCGTTATACTATATCTATACCGTTCATATAGACTAAGCCGTATATATACGGCAGACTAGTTTAAACGTTTATACCTATAAACCGTAATAGTAATATATAGTTTAGCTTTATTAAACTATTAACTCGTGTAAATATTTTATAATTACTAACTATAAAAGGCGTACCTGCTATTTATAATTAGTAAGCGGGATATAAATAGTTTAAGCAAGTTTAAGGTAGGGAACCGCTTATCGGAGTCTTAAAGCCGCTTATCGGGTATATTAATATAAGAAGGTATATCTTATACTTAAAGCTTCTACTTCCACTTATATATACTATATAATAAGAGCTAGTATTATATATTCTTATTGCCGGTTACCCTGCCCTGCCCTATATTATCTATTTATTATTTATTTATCTATTATCTATACCCTTTTTATAAGTTTAAAAGCTATATATTACTTTTAAGTAATATATTAATACTTTAGCTACTAGATATATATATAGTTTAACTAATATCTGGATATTATATACTAATATAGCTTTATTTTACTACTATTACCTCCTTATATAAGTCTAATATATTAACCGTAATATAGGATATATACTAATATACTATATATATATAATATACCTTATTGTTTAAGAATGCTAGACTTTAATAGTAATAAGCTAAAGAGCCCGGCTAGGGCTTAGGGTATAGGCCGGAACTTAAGGCTTTAAAATATTAATGCGGGCCGGAACTATAAGGCTATAGGTATAGGCTGGAACCCTAGGCTATCTATTTAAAATATAGGTATAGGCTGGAACCTAAAGTTAAATAATAATTTAATTAATTAAGTTAAATACTTTATATATATAGTTTTAATAGATTTAAGGTATATATATAGGTAAAGTATATATTAATATACTATAGTATTAATAGAATAATTATTTTATTAACCCCTTTTTTAAAGAAATAAGTATAAATTAAAACTTAAAGTTAAAAGATAAGAAGCTTATAAGTTATAATAGATTAATAAGCGTTTTAAGGTTTTATTTTAATAGATAAATACTTTAATATTATATATAGTTAAATTAAAATATTTACTGCTAAAGTATATATTAATATACTATATTATCGATAAAAGCTTAATACTTATAAGGCTGCCTTTATTAATAAGATATTACGTTAAATACGTATAAAACGCCCTTATATTATAGATAAGGATAAAGAAGAAGAGATAGATTAGAATAATAAAAAAAAACGATACTTTTAATATAAGTTTACTTAAAAGCTTTTTCTTTATTATTATTAAATCTTAAATTATAATACTAATATAAGTATATACCTATTTTATATTAATATATCGCCTATATAAGAAATATTATATATTAGCTAGATAAATAATTAATAGATATATATAGCTTATTAAAAGTATTTATAGGTAAAACTACCGATTTAAAAGCCGGAAATAGTAAAATTACTATTAAAAAATATAGGATATATAAAAGAATAAGAAATCTGCTATCTTAAATAGTATAAAGATATACTTACCTATTTTATCTATATAATATTAAAAGCTTTAAATAAAGAATTATAGGGAATAGCTATTAATAGTATTATAAAAATTAATATATAAATATATATTAATACTAAAAAATGCTGCCCTTTTAAATCTAAAGATATAATATAGTAATAAGGTAATTAAGTAGATTATATAGCATGCTTAAAGGGTAGATAACTATTACTAAGTTTAAACCTAAATAGTAAGCGTTATAAATTATAAGAAATCTAGCCCGCTTAGTAAGTATTATATTAAGTATAAGTATATAATATATATAATTATAAAGGCTAAATATTAATTATAATATAGGGGTATTTAAGGGTTTAGCTATAAAGGTTATTAAATACCTTCGAGTAAAGCTTAAAAATAAGTATAAGGCTAAAATATATTAGGAAAACATTTAATTTTTCTATTTTAACCTGCTTATTAAGGTAGAATTTAAGGATATTAAAAAACATTACTTTTATAAGCTGCCCTACGCCGTTATAAGTATATAAAATAACCCTTAATAAGTTAGCTATTATTAGTATTAATATATATATAAATAAATAAGAAAAAGGTTAAGGCTTTTAATAAAAAGCGCCGGAAAGAGAATTATTATATATATCTATTATTTATTATTTACTAGTAATATACTTATAATATATAGCTTGCTTTATTATTATTACCCCCCCGTTTATAGTAAATTAATTTTAGTTTAATTATATTTACCCTACCTCTTTATATTTTTATTTTATTTATTTCGGTATTATACTAGCTAGCATTATCTTAAGTCTTTTTTAAAAGCTTTAATATACTATTTATCTTACTATTAAATTATAATATATTTATTTATTACTCTTATTAAAAGAATTATTATACTATAATATATATACTATATCTAGTAATATTATATTAAACGATATCTATTAATTTATACATTAATTGCTAGATAGCCGGTATAATATAATAAGCTAAAGCCGGGAATTCTAAGCTAAAGCCGGGAACTTTAAGCTAAGGCTAGAAATTCCGAGCTATATAAAGGTAGCTTTATATCTATTATAAAGCTATTTTACTATATTATATTATATACTTTATTAATAATTTAAATAGGCTTTTATACTTATATATCTTATAAAGTATAAAATACTATATTAAAATATTATAAATAATTAATAGTATTTATTTTCTAGCATTAAGAATATTAAGCTATATTATATATATAGGCTACCTATTTAGGTAGATAGCTATATTATATATAATTTAATTTAATAGCTTTACTTTTCTTAAGGGGTATATTAAGTATAAGGCAGGTATAACTATTTTCTTTAAAGCTAGCAGCTTTTATTTAGCTACTACCTTTCTATATATATAGCAGTTTACTATTTTATAAATTTATAAATCTATAAATTTTATTAATTAGTTAACCTTTTAATAATACTAATTTATTATATATTTATATTATTAACTACCTTCCCACCCGTTTATTTATAGCTATACCTTTATATTATATTAAGTATAAGGGTAAAAAAGCTATTACTTATAAAAGTATAAAGGCTAAAAAGGCAGCTTATAAGTAAAAAGCTTCTTAAGCTTTAAATCTATATAAGTAATACTATATTAAGTTGCTAGCTAATAATAATAATAATACCCTATATAAGTTATAAGCTAAAAATATTAGTTTTTTACCGTTTTCCTAGCTTAAGGATATTAGCTATCTTATTAATAGCGATAGTAATAATAATATTAGTAACGTTAATAATAACCCCTTTAATATAAATAAGCCGCTTAATGCTAATATAGGTTTATAACCTTTTTAAATATAAACTAGTATTAGATAAAGATTAATATTTACCTCTTTAAAATTTTAATAAAGCTAACCTTATTTACTCCCTAATTAAGGTAGCCGATAATAAAGCTATTATAATTATTAAGGATATATTAGGTAATAATAAGTTTATTAAAAAGGATAGTTTTATATAAGAGAAGCAATTAGCTTTTATAAAATATTAAATTATCGATAGGGCTAATAATTATAAAAATAAAGCTAATAAACTTTATAATATAGATATTAAAAACACTTTTAATACCCTTAAGTTTATTTATAAGCTATATTAGCAGACTTCTCCTATTAATCTTTCTATTGCTAAAACTTTTTTTTAATTAATTTATAATAATAATCCTACTAATAGTATTATAGTTATAGCCGCTTATAATATAATTACTGTTAGCCCGGAGCTTATTAACCCCTATTTCGGCTTTACCCCTTTTAAGTAGCCCCGAAGAATTTATAGCTTTAATAATTTTAATCTAGCTTTTAATATCTTTTATATTAATAACTTTATTTTCCGCCGGTAATATACTTTTTTTAAGCAGATTTTAAAGCTATTAAAGAAGGGTAATAGTATTATTTAAATTAAATATCTCTTAAATACGGTTAATACGCTTAAGCGTTATATTTATAAGAAGCTTTTATACCTTAATATTTAAAATAAAGAGATTATATTTAATCCTAAAAAGTTATTATTCTTATACCATTAAATAGCCTTAATAGTAGGCTAGGATTTAAAGAAGCTATTATAAAACTTATTCTTTATAAACCCTATTACCTTTTAAAAATATATATTATTATTAAAGTTAATTAAGAAGATATACTTTAATATAATATAGCTTATAAATAATTTATTTAAGATATAGTATAGCCTATAATAGGCTAGTATAATTCGTTTAATATCCGGCAAGTTTATTTTTTATTTAGCCGGTATTAATATTTTAGCTATTAGCTAAAAGCCTATCCTCTTTAGAAATACCATTACCTTTAATTATACCTTTTAAATATACTTTAAGTATTTAAGTGGTAATTATTATATTAGTTAAGTTTTTAATATTTACCGGGATAACTATAAATATTAACTTTTTAATAAGGTTAGTATTAATATATCTCTGGATTACCTAATAAATATAATAGGCTATAATAAGCCTATTCTCTTAATTATATAAATAGTAAATAGAAAGCGTTTAATATAGAGAATTAAGAGAAATAAGCTTTTATACTATAATCCTATTATAACCTAGAACCTTTACTTCGGTAAGTAAATCTTTATAATTAATCTAAGCAAGCTAATTAATGCTAAAAAGGTTATTAAAAAAGTTAAGCTTTTATTTAACTATAGCTTTAAAAGTAATATCTTTTTTATTAATAATCCGGCATTATTTATTAACCGTATCTGCTAAATATATTATATAAGGCAGTAGATATTCCTGCCTATATATAAGGTAACCCCGGTATTAGATATACTTAAAGTAAACTAATTTAATTAGCAGAAGCTAATTAATAAGTTTATTTATAATAATAAAGTTATCTTAATACCTATTTATACCTTTATCGATAGATTTAGCTTATATTATATAATATATAAGTTTATAATAAGTATTTATATATAGCCGGTAGCTTTATCTCGGTATAAATATACTTAATTAGCTAATATCTATATTCTTATATTAGGCCCGTATATATTAAACTTTAAGGATATAACTAAGGCTTTTATGCCTATATAGTTTATTAAAGTAGAAATAGTTATACCTATTAATAATATAGAAATTATAGTTTATATTTCTATATTAGCGTTAATCGGTAATTTAGTTTAATAAAATTAAAACTTTAATTACCTTAATATAGCTACTAATTTATTTTATTAATAATATAAGGCTTTAACTATTAAAAGGGGTAACCTTAAGTATAATATCTATTTAAATAAGCGGGCTTATTTCGAGATTACCTATTAGCGTTAAGCCTTTTAAGGTATTATAATAAAGTCCGGTAAGCAATAGCTATTTATAAAGTATAAAATTTCTTTTAAGCGTTTTGCTATAATAAATATTACGCTTACCTTAAACTAAATCGATAGATAACCTAGTAATATTATATACTTAAAGCTAGATAGTATTATAAAGATAATATACTTTATTCTGCTAAATTAAATAAGTTAATATTATTAGTTATTATCTAATAATAGATTTATTTATTAATTATAAAAAATTAGGGTTTAAAACTTAAAGCGGCTATTAAATATATAAAACTTTTATAGCTAATACTTTTCCCTTCCGGTTAAATATCTATTTAATTCTTATTTAATATCTAATTATATACCCTTTTTAAATATACTTAATAAGCTTTATTAATAGTAATTATCTTTTTATTTTAATTTAAAAAGAATTACTTAAAGCCTTTATTTATCTATAGAATAAAGGTAATATTTACTAATAATATTAAAAATAATAAATTTATATCTAATATTATAACTATAGAATTTATCTATATAATTAAGTTTAATATTTTATTAATTACGCTTATTATCGATTATAAGCTTTATAAGCTAAATACCTTTTAAGGTATTATTTTAGCCGGCCGTTAATTCTTTTAATAGCTTATAAAGGCTATTATTCTTACCTCTAATATTATATATAGTATTATAGCCTAAAAGGTATTAAATCGAGTAGGATTTATAATACCTTTAAGTTAAGTAAGATTTATAATACCTCCGAATTAAGCTAGCTTTATAATTACCGGACTATTTTATACCTATCGATTTATAAGTATAGTTATTAAAGAAGATAGAAATAAAGCCGAAAAGGATATTAATATAATAGCTTTAATTAAAAAGAATGTTATTAAAGATATTACCTTTAATTAGCTATCTATTACTTAAAAGTTAGTTAAATATAAATAGTAAGCTATTTACCTTAATATTTATACCGGCTTATATTATTATAAAAACCTTTTTTAATTTTCTCTATTATCTTTATAAATAGTATTACTTAATAAAAGTAAGTATAAGTAAATATAAACATTTTAATAAAATAGATATTTAATATCGGAATAAAGGCGTTAGTATAACCTATTAAGGGCCGGGTAAAGTATTTATATAAATATATAGGGTTATCCGGAATATATTAAGCCCGATATATTAAGGATATTTCTTATATTATAATATTAAGCTATCCCCTAATATCCGTAATATTCGATATATAATATAAGGTTAAAGATATATATAAAAGGCTAATAATTTTTAAATAAGCCTTTTAAGGCTTTAATAGTTTATAATAACTATTAAAGCCCCGAGAAGGATATATTAATATATAAGAATCTAGCTTAAATTCTGCACCTTATACTTTATAATAGCTTTTTTTATAATAAGCCTAAGATTACTATTAAGGTTAAGAGGCTTACTATTAAGGCCTTTAATATTTTTAAAGGTTTAATTCCTTTTAATATTAATATTAATATCGATAATAAGGGTGCTATAGTAATCTATATTATTAGTAATATTAATTATATCGAGCCGAATATAATAATCCGGATCTTTATAAGTATTAATAAAACTTTAGGTTTTTCTATTTATAAGGGATAATTATTTTAGGTATTTAATATTTTACTATCCTATATATATATTACTAATTATAAAACTAATATTATTATTATAATTAATTCTTTAATTAGCTAGTAAAAGAAACTTAGTTTTACTAAAAGGTATATTTATTATTATATAGCTAATAAAATATCTAAATAAGCAATTTACTAATCTTTTTAATAAATTTAGTTTAGCTTATAATAAACGTTATCTTATATTTACCTATAGTAACTATATTACTATCTATAATAATTAATTTACCTATATGGATTATATTTTTATTTATTAAACTTTTTTTTATATATTTACTTATAAATATTTAGCCCGGAGTTATTTAATATTATTACTAATTTTTAAATAGGGTTAAGGAACCTTTATATATTTTTTATTATAATTCCGGTTTAGCTAATTAGTTATAATAAGCCCCTAATAGACTTATTAATTATAAAGCTTTAGCTTAATAATAATATCTTTAAGCCGGGTTAGGATTATTTTAACGGTGCTTAATAGATAATTATAGATATTTTAACTTTTAATATTAATAAGGCTTATATAGTGCTATATAATATAGATAAGAAAAGTATATTTATTATTAATATAAATATTCTTAAGGATTTTAAGCTGCTATATATTAATTAATATACTTATTTCTATAATTAATTATTAGGCTAGCTATCTTTAGATATAAATATACTTATAGTTTTTAAAATCTATATATTTATAATAAATATATTAATAATAGATATAACGGGTTTACTATATTAATTAAAAAGGGTATTTAGCGTAGTTTAAAATATATAGCCGATTTATAGTATATAGGTAGCCTAGCTTTTTAATAATAGATTATATTATAGTATCTGCTTAGGGCTAAAATTAAGCTAATAAAAATTAATTTTAATATTAAATTATAGGGTATTATGCTAAAAATTTAGGCTAGCGAGCTGAAATCTTTATTATTATTTAAGCTTCCGATAAACGGTTAAGTAAATAAACCGTTAGTATACGGTATATTGCTCTTATAACTATATATTAATCTATACCGTTTATATATATAAGCTGTATATATTTAGCTTATTGTTTTAATTGTTTATATAATTTAAACCGTGGTTATATAGTGCAATAACCGTTTATTCTTTATATATATGGACGGTATTGTAATTCCCGATATCGCGGGGAGCTTGTCGGATGGATTGGTTAGCCCTCTTTTCGTAAACGACTCGACCATGTTATACTATCTCTCGTGTAAGTGAAGGCCAGATCGGGACGCGGCTAGGAAGGAGGACTGAGGCGAAGGAGTTGCGATAGTAGCAGTAGGATGACCTAAGGACTCCCCCTCCGTTACTATGTGACCCCCACCTTTAGTACACCCCCACCTTTAGTACTAATAACTATATATAAAATACCTAATTTAACGATGCAAATAAGTTAATTAATTTTAGTGTTCTAATTAATTGAAATATATAGTTTTAAAGCTTAAAGATAGCTTAATCTTTATATCGAGCTAGAATTTAGCTAATATACCTAAACTAGTGATAGCCTTTACTGGAAGATTATCCTTAATATTCTTACGCTTCTTCTTGTAACCTTAAGGATAGCTTTAATAACTTACTGTATAATAGAGGCTAAAGGTATATAGCTGTATAACTTTATTCTTTTTATCTATATAACTAATCTATTCTCTTCGGTTTTTAAGAGGCGTTGGGCGGGCTAAATTTGCTTTAATATAGCGCTATACCACTTATTCGGCTTAAGAATTATTATAGGTATCCTATACTTTATAACCTTTTTTTTCCTAAGTAAAACACTATTAGATCTAATATATATAATAGCCTTAGCTATATCCTATTTAGAATAGGTTGCTATAATAGCTAGCGGTGGGTATATATAAGGTAAAAGGGTTAGTAGGTATAAGGAGGAGAGTATTTAGCTTTTAAAATTCTGCTTATTAACCCCGTCTATAACGTTATAGATTAACTAAAACTTATTAAAATTAATTTATCTATTAAAATGTTATAGATTATTATAATTAGATTACGAATAGCTTTAGTTTTAATTAAACGGCGTGTATGTAAAGTTGGGCGATTTGTGTGTGGTTATTAGTACCAAAGGTACGGGTGTACTAAAGGTGGGGGTCACATGGTATGAGGCATTTGGAACAGGACCAGTATATTCGCTGCGGCGTCCAGTACATGATCCTGGGCGACAGGTGCTCCTCTTGCAGGGTCCAAGCCCGGCCCGACCAGGCCGAGCCCTGTATCAACTCTCTGACCGACGAGCTGCGGACAGATATGCGCTTGCTGGCTAGCTGGCAGTGCTCGGGTCTGTACTCCCACGCCTGGCGCGTGTGAAACAGTCCCGCCGAGGCACTATCGACTGACGCCGCGCAGATGGTAAAGTACGCATTGGCGTACACCTCGTGCATCCGGTTTGCTTCTGTCAGCCAGTCCTCCATGTCCCCCTGGATTATGCAGACAGAATCGACCCAGATGTGCTCCAGGCCGCAGCCTCGCGTCAGGGTTATTGCGTCTCGGATAGTCGCCGGCAGCTCTGCGATGGGGAAAGGCTGACTGCGTCGGAGGGCGGAGTTGTCGGCCGTGGTCCTCCCGCGCTGGGTCTGCTCGTTGTCAGGGCTTCCCCAGCAGTAGCTCAGCGCGGTGTACCTGATGAGCTCCATTTCCTCTCGAGCATCTACCAGTTGGACTTCTGAGGCTGACTTGATCCGCAGGAGACGCGTGGGGTTCTTGCTGGACCAGTTGAGGTTTCCGCATTCCGGATGACCTTGGTTGCAGGCATCTGCCCAGCTTCTCAATGGCTTGTAGACGGCCTGTGTGTCTGGTCTGGTTGCGAGCGAAAGCTCCGCCGCAGCGGTTCCTTTGGGGGTGAAGAAAATTGTGCTTGATGTCAAAAAAGTCGCTGGTGGATTCACACTGGTCTGTAGGCTAATACGAAGCGTCATCTTTTCCAACTCAACACCTGCCACTGCTACCCATACCTTATGGGGACATGCCTCGAGATTGATGGCGTCGGTTGTCATCGACTGGTTGAGCAGAAGTCCTCGACGGATGACCCGGCAGGTAATGCACCGATGTGAACAGGAGTCCAATTCTTTGTAGCTATTATGGATCAGCTCCGGCTTGGACTGAGAAGCTTGTGCTTGGCCTCTTGTGACGCCATTCGTGGTCCAGTACTGGATCAGAGCCTCAATCCACTTGCACCCGCCACACTTGGGCTGTCGATCGTGACCTTGTTGGATCTGACAGAAGTCAGCCCTCGCTAGGTTGCCAGGGCGCCCCTCGAGTGTGCTCTGGAGTCGTTCCATGAGGACCAAAGGACATAGTTATCATCTATATGAAGATGGACAAGATGCTGGGCTTTGATCTGGAGATGTGTCACTGGCACTGTACGCGCTGTTGACGCGTCGGATCTCAGCTCAGCTCAGCTGCAGAGTGATCGCATTGTCAAGGGGCATTAGGCAGTTGCTCGTGAGAATACCTGATTGGTGGAGTGCCGATCCTCTTTGCTTTTTGACGTGGCAGGGTAAGGCAATTCATGTAAGCACAGCCCAATGTTACACTGGCTCTCGACTCTACGTACATAAATGCCCGCCCGGTTCCTCCACTCCACACCCATGCTTACTCGACGGGCCTTTTTGGCCCAGCTGAACCAAGCAGACTATCCGTAATGTCTTACACCTTGGCGATAGGATCGTCCCCACGCGGCACGAACAACATGGCAAACGATTCACATAACTTTGCAGAGCTCCTCAGCCACGCAACAAATGTCATTTCGTGGGCAGGTGTACACGTTCTCACAGTACTCAGTCATCTTGGCTTGCTTCTCGCGGGTGTCGTCTGTTTCATTTTCAACCCCGCCAGCCTGCAAGACATGGTGCACGACAGAGTACCATTTGATGTTGCCGCGAAATTGCCGTGGGCTTCATTCGCGCTGGTGAGTAGTATGGACCGTCTTGATGCTGCTAAGCTGTGTATTGATTCAAGTTCGCAGGGCTCGATCGGGGCAGCTTTGAGCTTCGGTCTCTATGGCATTCTCATCAAAGTCAACCAAGTCACTCCACTAGATTTCCCGCGCCAATTATACCATAAGCGACAGGTCACCGTCCTATCTGGACTTTTGATTCTGTCCGTCCTTTTCGTTGGTGACCTGGCCCTAGCTCTCAACTTAGCAGCTGCGGCTCTGCGTTATCAGCAAGTCTCCACTGCGTTTTGGACCATATGCGTCACTGCTACTATCGCTGCGTAAGAATTGATCCTCCCTTAATTCATTTCCGTCCGTACACCGGTGACACGCGCGACTAATGTTCCTTTCCACGCAGATGTTCGTGCGTTGCAGCTTGTGTCGCAGACCTGAAGAAATTGTATGGCGAGTGGAGGCCAGATTTGTTGGACAGCTTGCAGCTTGAGGAACACCAAGAGCAGTGGACTGAGGACGACTTGTCGGGAAATGGTGCTCCTTATACCGACTCGGTGGACCAACCGTGACCGAGGGAGCCGAACCCGGATGACAGAGGATGATTACGATATCCGCCAATGACTATCCACCCGCCGCTACTGGTGTCTCAGGGGTGATGGTACTTGTCGCACATGGTCCTTCGGGGTTGGCAATTGTGTTAATATTGATCTCAAGAGCTTTTGAATAAACGTATATCCAAATGCTAAAGGTGAAAGTCTCAGATGCCTGCGCACCACTGACAAGTACTTCTAAGTTGTATATTTCATTACCGTCTCTGCTTGATCACAGCCTTAAGCAGTTGTTCACATTTGATCTTCATTTTTGCGCTCGTTTGGGTTATCTGACACGTCAGCTGCAGCTCGGCCTCCGTTCCTGAGCAAGACTTTGATCGACATGTCTGTCAAGCACTGACTGACTTATTGTAGTTATGCAGTCATCATTGAAAGCAGTGCAGTGCCTAAGTAGAGGTTCCACCGCGCAGTCAGAATCCCTGGCTGCTCCTGTCTTCTTGATAACCACCCGCTTTCTTGCTGCTGGCATGCCAAGAGCCTCTATCGCGACTTGGGATGCAAAGAGGCTTATGAAGTTTTGGTTTTGGCTATACATGTCAGACTCCACTTCCTGCGGGAGTCACCGTCCTGTCACCCCGAATCTTGCTCTTGAGCATGCTCCCGCTCGATTGATCCCTATGATTACATTCGTGGTCCTCAAGAGGCAGTGCCGTACCATGTTCAACTTCAAGCTAGCAAAGCTGCAATTGGATCATGGGGAAGCTCTTTGGTTGCCACTGAAGGAGTATTACGAGGGAAGTAGAACTTATTACGATCCAAATTTCCTTCCGATACGATCTAGAATCTCATGGATTTTTCTATGGTGGCACTACTATCGGGAGGTGTTTAAGACGGTCATCAGAATCATTCGTACCTATCCTATAAGCATACTGACGACAGGAACGAAGGAAATCAAACAGGCTCATCCACTAAATAATGTTTTTGTGTTTAACTTATGGTTAGCGGGGTACAAAAAGACGATTGCGAGAGGCGAGACTGGTATAAATAATACTACAAACAAATATATCGCCACTGGCAGTACGGTTGCAGATCTCGAAGTCACTTTTCAGAGCATCGTATTAGACAAGCCCCATGGAAAACCCTATTAGGAAGCCTCAAGATCAAAGCTTTAAGTAGGAAAGAGTATTTGTGATAGCCGTGATGCCACTCAATACAAATAGCCATCACAACTAAAACAGACTCATATATACACTTAGTGTGTGGCCTCGGGCCCTTTACGAAGCAGAAACTAACACAAATATACAAGGAAAACACGAGAAGACCGTGGCCTGCTTGTCGGAGATTGCAAACAGCACAACAATGGTTCTGCCGCTGCCACAGCGCACATGGATGGAACAACTGGTATACATGTAGAGATCCAGTCATTCACTCACCACGATTAGCCAAATACCTGCACTTTAGTAAATTAAAACAAAATCACGCAAGATCATGCAAACGAATCTTGCTATGAGCACCAATCTATGTGTTGGTCAACTACATTTTGCAATATTCTCATAGATTATTGGTGCGTGGTGGCAATATCGTGATTTATATTCAAACACCTTTGGGCGTCCACTCCTTCGGGGTACGCAACTTCGGATGTCCAAAAGAGAACAAAATCTAGCTAGACTGTCCATTCCCGCAAGGGTGACCTCAAAGAGAGACTGGTGGGTCGCAGAAAGGCAGGATTGGCAAAAGAGATGGTCCCGGAGAGGATCGAACTCGCGACCTTCGCATCACCGATAAGAATCCAACTAGATTCTTATTAGTACGACGCTCTAACCAGCTGAGCTACGGGACCACTTGTTGTTGAAACAGGGCAAACTAGGGAATACTGTCGTTGTCGCAATGAAAATTTGGTATGTGGGGGCCGGACATTCGCGGAGATATGCAGCTTTGACCGAGCGGCTGGTGTGGAGTTGCCGAAGCATGGTCCGTGCATGACCGAAGTCTAATTGTGTAATCGGATAATACTTGCTCTTGGACAAGCCATTTTTGAATGGAGTTAGGAAACGTGATTATTGTTGTTGCAAGACATGATTTCTCCTGGATCGGCCGGATATGATCGAGATATGGACAGTTGCCGAAACAAGGGTCTGTGCACTCACCGCGCAAATTCTCTATGCTACTAGCTTATCTTATCAGACGACACTCCAAAATTCCCTGCTTGCTGCAGGCGCGCAATGAAACATCTAGGGGCAATTATGACTGCAGTTATTGCGTGTGGGCTAGATCCTAAATTAGGCAACATAAGGTTACTTGACAGCAACTTGAAGCTTACACGCGGGCCAAGATATTTATCTTGTCTTCTGCGAGGTTTTTCTGTCCACTCTGACTTATGCTTAATCGTGCAGGCTCATTTGGTTGCACTGCTACGATTACTTTACATATGGTGCCGTGGCAATTCAGTCATATATCAGAGTGAACTTGGAATTGTTTATCAAGAACATCTGACATCAGATAGAACATTTTATCTCCCATGCGATCTTCAATCAGCTTCCATCGTCGCCTCCTCGCAGTCTCAGCACCAACATCACTCTGGTTTGGCATGTTGCGCGAGACTCGCGGCTGTATCCCGCGTTGTAGCACTGTCTATAAACTCCACAATCTCCTTGATCTGCTTCCCATCGTCTGTCATCTTGAGCACTATCATATACTCGTTGGCGTAAGTGCCAGAATCCGTCTCGCCAGTAGATGTGAGATGCAGGAGCACCTTGCGCAACACCTCATCGACAAGCATGTCCTCACCCTCGGCGAGGCGGATCTGGACGTTCCGCACCATCTTAAACCCAGGTACGACCCAGGCTTGGTACTCCTCGTTGGTCCGGGGTGGGCTGTTCCATGGCGGAGGGACGCTGGACGGGTAGACAACTTGTTTGCAGTCTGCTGTGCGGCAGGCTATGACCCCTTCAGCAGTGTTGGTATTGAAACCTGCTATGTAGCGGTTGGCTGTTTGGATGAGTGCGTCACGAATCGGAGACATTTTGAAGGAGATTTGGTGGAATTGATGGGTGTTAATGAAAAAGAAAATTCGTCTGATCGCGGTAGAAGACTGGGTAGAACCGAGGAAAAGCTGTGTATATTTATAGGAAGTACGATATGCATCAGCTCCATCAGTTCTCATACCGGGCAACCAATGAAGATAGGTCCGTGGGCTGTCAGCTGCACATTGGTTCGAGGAGTGCACATCAGGAACCGGAAAAACCCTCAGATTTGCGTTGAGTTATGCAGTTGGCTAATGTTCGACATCCACTTGTTGCTTTGGCGAACCAACAGGGTCACTAACCCGAATACAACGTAGCGTAGGATTGGCGCCTGCGACTTGGTGCAGCCAACACTGGAGGGATTCTGTTGCCCACTGCTTACTATTAATACGTGTGATCCGGTCGGCAATGCGAATTCGTAGTTCGAAGCGGGCCCTGTGTCGAACGTATTCCATGGCGGTCGGTGTACGGGGCGGGCGAGTTTATGCGACTGCTACTATATCTGTATAAAGCAATAAATGAACTAATACTGCGCTACGTTTCCCTACTTATGCCTATGATCTTTATGCACTAGGAACGGGGCCAGTATTGCCACTATTGGCTTATGGGCCTGGGGTGGCGGGAGTTGGGGCTATAGTAGTAAAGGTTGGTATCGGAGCACTGTTGGATGTTGAAGGATAAAGCGTGTTAATGAGGCCGGTTCCGGGTACCCGATTCTTGAGTGGCTTAGCTACCGGTCAACGCACCCAAAACTCCCTCACCACTCTTTCTTTTGTCATCGAAGTACGGGCGGGCACGCGCAGGTATTGAGAGGCATTTTGGCATAGCGCTGGGTCTTGGAACCTTTTGGTGCTACATTGGAGTCCACGATGCCTGCTTGTCTTCTTTGACACAACAACAATGCTGCAGGATTCGAAAGATCGACGGCGCTCCGCAATTATATCCCGGAAAAGCCCAGTGCAATGTCTATTGCCTCCTTCTAAGTTATCGAAAAGTCGGACTATTTGGTGAGAAACCTCGCCGACGCATGTACTTGCTCCGGTGGGCTTGGTGATCCCCACCAAAGTCCGGCATATCATTAGCGACCAAAGAACATCGAATCGGGTATTTGAATCTGGCATTTTGAGCGGAAGGGTTCAGAGTTTGGAGCTCTGTCAGCTGTAGGATATGATGGCTGTCCGAGGACGCATCATGCAACCAGACAGAATAAGAGATCCTCCTGCGCATCTATTTGTAGGTCCGCATATATCCCAACCACTATATACACAGTCGCCGCCGCAGAGGATCTGTACCTACTTGTTAAGCGTCAGCTCCTGAACAAATGTCATTCCCAGCACATTTCTCGATTTAAAGTGAATAGAATAAACAGTATTTAGCAATGTCGAGAGCAAACGGCCCAGGGAAGGCCTAATTTACGGCGGTAAGAGGGCGAAGCATTGTGATGACCACTGGTCCTTAGTCCTTTAAACTCGTAGATCGACGTTTATACCAAAAATAAGTAACCAGACGTTATCTTTACGTAATAATCTGTCTAACAATAATTATAGCTAATAAAAGCTATTCGGTATAAATACTTAAATTAACTGCTAAAGAGCTATCCATACTATTTAGTATCTAGTAATAAGCATATTATCTGGGAAATATTAGCTAGAGTACAGGCATAATTTAATTAATCTTAATAATGAAAATACATTCTGAGTGAGTTCAAGCACGGTTAAGTAAGAGATTAACCAACCTAGTAGAGTCGAGGCAAGAAGCTAAACGTGTCTTGTAATCTAAAGAATTTAGAAAAGTCGCCTTATGGAATCCTCGATTCTATCTACTAACGATCTTTAACGACCAATGCTGAGTTTAAAGTCGGCAACTAAAACTAAATCGGAAAGAAAACGGATATTCGCATAGAGTAAAATGGATGGTACATAGATATATATAGCCCCTAATACATAAATTACGCCTACCACCTAATTTAATATATATATTATTATATTAACTTTATACCTATTATATTTAAATATTCTTTTCGCTATAATTATATTATATTATCGCTATATTTATTAAAGTATTTAATTATTTAAATCTATAATATTTAATAAATAATTAATTATAATAATATTAATATTTTATTAATAATAATTAGCCTATTATTACGCTTTAAAATTAAAGTAATTTAATATTTATATTATTGCTATAATATAAAAAAATAAGATTTAAATAGCTAAAGATACTTTTTAATATTAAATAAATCGATTTTAATAAAAATTTAATTAATAATAATTTAATATAAATAAAGGGTAATTATTTTAAATTTAATAGTAATAAAGGTTAAATAGGCTATTAGTTATTATAGCTATAAAAAGTATTATAGTTAAATAGAGCGATATTAAAATGCTAGGCTCTAATTAGCTATAGCGGTTTAGGGGTGTTAAGTTAGCGGGGCTTCTGTGTACCATCCGTTTTACTCTGTGCGAATATCTGTTTTTATCGGAAAAGCAGTCGGCTTTGTTACTCATCTTTAGCTACAAGCAAGTCCATAAGAGTGGAGAGTTCTCTATATTAAATGTGAAATAACCATAGGTTCATCAGCTATCGCCGCTACAATTCGGAATAACTAGACAATATCGAGTTAGAGATTGCTGGGCTTGTGTAAAATGGTAGTTATTTTACAGTCTAAATCCTAACCTTAGATTATTACGCTGGCGCTGTAACCAGCGCCGCCTTAATATATCCCACGATTCAAATAAAATGTGAATTTTAAAATGAGGACTAGACAAATTTGTAGAATGGAAGTCTTCATTTCAATCCGCGTATGATAGGTACGTCGCTAGCATACCTCTGGTACACCTGCATAAAATTTAAGATCCTGCACCTGCTTATATAGCTACCGTTGCACCTCATTCAGGTTGTGTAGATAGGCTGTACCACAACGATAGCCTTAACATCAACCATGAAGAAAGGTGAAATTGACAAGTATGTGTGTTGAGTGTGTTAAATTCCTATACGGCTGGGAAGGGTGCCGATGGTAGCTATTTTATGAAAAGAGGTATGGGACACCTTTTCCATCGGACGCCTGTTAGGCTATAGTACATCTAGGCTGTGTTGACACGGACTGGCCGACCTGGGCATGTCACTTAGCTGCCCAGTATGAGGCATATTTCAGGTTTGCATATATACTCGAAAAGAGGTACGAGTGCAAGTTGATTTCATTTAGTGTTCCCAAAGTCGGAAGCATAAGGAAAACATGTAATCACAGCTATAGAGTAGATCTGAAAGGCTGGGTGTCTTGTATATAGGAACCGAGACCGGCCCCGACCTTTTCACAGTAAGCAAGCATTTGGGAAAAATCAACCAACTAAGAACACCCTTT
Source organism: Diaporthe ilicicola (assembly GCA_023242295.1). Lineage (NCBI taxonomy): Eukaryota > Fungi > Ascomycota > Sordariomycetes > Diaporthales > Diaporthaceae > Diaporthe > Diaporthe ilicicola. The sequence goes on along the minus strand of JALPVH010000097.1, from coordinate 67,236 downwards.
CCCGCCCGTTCGATTCCTCTCTAAACCTGCAACACGTTCTATAAAAGTGTTGCTGATAATGGGAGTCTCATATAATAGATATACAGTTGCGTATGTTTTCACATATTTCACTACGAATTATTTCACACTTTCAATGTACTCCGTTCAATATGCTCACTTAATTATATATATGGCCCGAGGAACACCTGTTATTGACTTAGGCCAGGTCACGCTCCGACAAAATCGCCACTATAGTAATTACACGGGCCGAGAAGGCGTGTAAATAAGCCTCGCACGAGCCATAATTTACCCTAGGGTATTCGCACAAGCCAGTTTTTTTTATTTACCAGCTCAAGCTTATAAATAAATATAACTTAGTAAGTATATTTTAACCTATTGCAATTTCCGGTATAGCGATTCCCTTTTCTAATAATAATTTACAGCTGTTTACCATCTATATCGTTAAAAACGAACGAAATATCCAACACTCGATTACCTTAGTTAGCTGCTTTATTAGCTTTTAACGACGTAGTATTTACTTTACCCACCCAGGAACTTTTCTGCCAGACCCATTTTGCGCCCTCTCGCGCCTTAGCAAAAGAAGTTACTTTAAGCGGAGTTTTTAGCCGTCAGAAGAAACCGTGGTCTGGGCCTTAGGCGACTCGGACCCGCACTCCATTATCGACAGTCGTAGCTATGCTACCCTTTAGTAAAGTTAACGTCTATTAGGTGTGAAGTCATGTTGATGCCCACTGTAAATTTATTGAATTAGCTACTTTTAATACAAGTCGATACACGATAGCCCTAAAGAATTATAAAAGTGGAATGTTGCTTCTTGGCTAATAACCGCCCGTCGGTTCAAAGTGCCAGATCGTTCAAAGTAATCCATGGGTTTAGGCATTGACGGGCCAAAGTTTAAGTGAGAATCATTATTTTGCAGTGGTAAGAAATCGACGATGCCTGTCTTGCTCTGTCACACGCTTCCACGCGTGCCCCTGAGCACGGTAATATTTTGCCTGACGGCGGCAGGTATTTCCAATTCGACTCGGCTGGAGTAGGTCCACCTCATATAGAAATTGTGGTACTAAAGTATAGAAAATATCCATATATAAAGCAGTCCCTGGATTAATGTACGTAGCGGTAAGAATTTCGTTCTCATTTATGAGTAGTGCCCTTGTTTGATATTATAAATACACACGGATGCTTTTGGCTTATAGACTCGAGTTAAGTCTTTAAACAATGTTGAAAGTAGCTTGATTCCAATGTTGAAATCATGGAAGCGATCTACTAAGTGAAGGAGTAGCCTCAATATGTTCCAGAAGAGAAAGCTGGGCACCAAACTAGATGCTTGAGATCTCGCTCTTACCGCCACTGCTCCTTTGCTCCTGCCTTGGTATAGTATCTTTGCAACAGCTCCTTATCTCCTGTCTTTTCTCTTATCTTTATACAGTATGAATCTTGTTGTTATTCTGCGAGTTTTCCGCATCATATTAATCGAACGAAATGACCTATATTTTCACACAATCTTCAGTTGCTTCTAGGTTTAACTCATCCATGCCTTCTATCGAAGTGTTTTAAACCTGACAGATATTGGACTGAGAAGCCAGCAGCAACAGGCCCACCCGGCCAGCACAACGGGCCGCGAGGCGGAGCTCAAGCCAGACCACAATTAAGCAGCCAGGCAGTATGTCTGGGAGCACCGGCCGCTCCTGCGATTTGAACTGGGGATCTCCTTTGATTGGTTATTATATCACATTGCTGCAGCTTGAGGTGGTATAAGAATCCTACCTGTAGTGAGGCTCCACCGACTGCATTTTGGGGGTTTACTCCATCCCCGCATTTCGTCTGCCCTAATTTCCCTCGTCTCTCCTCTTTTCAAACAGACCTGGCTTCTGATAAATGCAAACCTGATTTATTACTAAACCGGCCCTCCAACCTGCATGCTGGCATCTTCGGCTCTAGCCATCCTCAAGCCAGCTAGAGTTGGTCAACCCCGCATTTAGGTTGGCCCACCCTCCAGCTCTTAACTTCCGCCCACCCAACACAAGGTTTCCTACACAAAATACCACTTTAGCGAAAGTACTTGTCTTTCCTTCAGATTTTAAAATACTTTTAGTATACCTATAACACAGAGAGCGTACTAAATTGCAGCCAGCGCCCTCTGGCTTCCAGCGCCCTCTAGCGTCCCCGACCCTGTTCTCACCTTCTGGCTTCCCACAGCCTTCCCACACCCACGCAAGCTGACTGCAATAAAGGGCACGGGAAGCCAGAGGGCGCTGGAAGTAATTGAAAAGTATAGTACCGGTCTATTCAGAATAGCCAGGGAATTTAAAAGTAGGAGGTGGAAGTCCAGCTCACAGCTCTGAGGAAAAAAGGTACTTCTGGATAGGCCAAAAGTCCATAGGGTGTGCGGTCCACAGAACCCAGAGTCAACTTTTGGCCCACCCACGGCGCTGCTTTGTACTGGCGGAATCTAAGAGCTGGGTGGGTCAACTCTGGCAGGTCGTCAAGCCAGTATCTCCTGGTCTGCTCATCATCTCAGCGACATATGTGAGGCAGGCAGTTAGTCAGTCACTTGAAAAAATTGCCAATGGAGCCCCCGCACGTTCAAATGGGTCCGACTATAATTTATATGGACGACGTTATCTTTACCACATGTGGCATATCTCAAAGCCGGGCGAGGCCCTTGATTACTGCTTAATACAATAGCCAGCCTACGACCCAAATCGCTTCAAACCAAGGTCTTTTTAAATTTAACGAAACTTTGTCAGCATGTCGCAGCAAAAGCGACGCCGCTCTTGGCGGCGTACCATACTACCTATATGCTGTCACACAGCAGCTGACAAGTCTCGTCAGCCCTCGTCAGCCCATAGTTACAGGCTACAATCTCGTCCCCAACCTCGTCGTCGTCGTCGACAATGTTCCCTATCGTAAAATCCACCTGTGGCAGGCTCTTGATGCTCTTCTAAAGCCTCGTACGCTGTTTCTTCGTCGCTGGGACTTTGCGCGAGAAAGAAGCTCCTGATAAATGAAGCTTGCTCTTCGCAAGGGGTGGTGTAGTCTGCCTCGTGAGCCAAGCACCTAGCGGCTCGTCCTGACAGTCCGCCGCTCTCCCGGATTTGTTACTAGGAACGTTCGTAGTACGTAGGGATTCGAAAGTAACGTCATTACACTCAGAGGCCGAGTTTACCCTCTGAACTAAAGCCGTCGTCAGATCAATTTCCCCCCTGGCTGATTTCCCAAATATGTAGTGTTTGAAGCAGCTATCTTGTCTATCGCTGACATCCCACGCTCCCTAGACATGCCCTCTTTTTTCTATAAAGAAGTATGGAAATCGCGAGGTCTCTCACCCAAAAGAATGACTTTTGTGTGTGAGAACAGTCCGGAAGGGATTGTCGAGAGAGAGGTCGCGACTCAGGTACCGGTAGTAGGCTTTGTGGGCATCATTTATTTCAAGCGGAAGGCCTGCTTACTTATAGTCAGCAAATACCGCTCGCGCAAATGATACTATGCCGGGTGTAGACGGCGTAGCACTAGTTTATAGAGCGTCTCCTGACTGCATTTTTCTCCGCCGCGTCTGCTGCCGTCGATTAGTAACTTGGCTTTTTCCATGTTTTCTTGATATCAATAAAGTTGTTAATATTCTGGAAGACAATATGTAATTAGTGAAACAAGGGAATTCGTGGGAGGGAGTACTGATTAAGGAGGTATTGTATTCAGGGTTGATGTTGCCGTAGTGGTGAAGCAGCTCGCGGAGTTGTTTCATGGGCTATTGGAAACCTTCCTGCTTGTCGTTCTTAAAAACCCATTTTTAAAAACGGCACAATCTTCGTGTGGGAAGCTAAGCCTGGAAAAGGGCATCCTTGTGGATTTTTAATTAGATTGAAAAACTTTGCTGCATTTCTCTCTAGCCTCGTAGCCTTTCCCGGACAAAAAGACGTGTCCTCCTAAGTCGAGGGCAAAAATCACGGCCTTTCAAATAGATTGCCACAAAAGCTGTGCAAACCTAATTATACTAATTAATTATTTGTTATCTGGGTTTTTTCTTCTTCTTTTTTAGAAACCTTAATTCTGTTCAAACTTTTCCGTCAATAGATATAATTTTGGAAAACAGATATTCGCACAGAGTAAAACGGATGGTACACAGAAGCCCTAGTGCTTTCTACAGCTGCAATAACCAGCAGCCTGCTTAACCTCTATCGCTACCAAACTTAAATTAATTACTCTCTTATCAGAATCGATTTATTTAGCATTAGAAATTACCCCTAGCGGCTTAGATCTCCTTTTTTTTCGTGTGGTGGCGATGGTATACGTGCCAGATTACTCTAGTTATCGATGGAAAACATCACCGCAACCAACCACCTACTAAACACCATAGATTCGAGCGATTAAGTGCTCTGGCGAGTGTGACGATAGTACGGTGTAATGATAGCGAAGAGGATATTCGGGTATTACTAAATTAGGTAGTGGGCGTTATTTATACATTAGGGGCTATATGTATATATCTGTGTACCATCCGTTTTACTCTGTGCGAATATCCGTTTTCTAATTTTGAAGTGAAGATGTTGTTAGAGAAGGTGGTCACTTTTGGTGGAGAATCCAGCTTGTGAGTAGGCCATTTTTTTGTCCCCGCCGACGGCCAGCTATTCTCAGCTGTCTATCTAAAGGTGGCTGCACCTGGCGGTAGCTGCCACATGTGTAAACACTTCTAGAATGACCGAGTTGACCAGGAAAATGCAAATCGGGGTCTCCCAACTAGCTGTGAAATATTATAAATGTTTGTGTTTGAATTTATCTATTTTGCAGGGTTCGAACATGGGCACGCTGTGGACAAAAAAAGCGCGCATTTAGAAATCCCCTCACCACACCAACGTTCTCACTCTCCATTACAGCCCGCGAAGCAACTCCATATCTTTACGAAAGAATAAAATGACGAGATGAGACTTACTGAAAACGATACACTGAAGTAGAATCGGTTGCTGAATGCACTGGAACTTTCACATTTATTGCCAAGGTGTCACTTCTAAAGCGATATCTTTAAATGTTTTGGATTTGGCAAGAGCGCTAGGTAGTGCGGCTTATGGCAAAGACCTTTTGTAAACGCGGCTCGCTGATACACCAGTTCGATGTCTGACTCGGATTCCGTCGGGTTAGGATGACCACTTTAAACGAAGAACTGTCCGCCGGGCTGATGAAGTTCAGCCATATGCTTCTCGGCGTCTTGAGGCCCCACCTCAAAATTCGTATTGAACAATCTTGCACTGGGGTTGTGGGCCTTTCCTAGGAGCTATTTTGAAGCTTCTATGAACCTTTGGTATCAATGAGAAATCCGGAAGGTAGCGTGGTATATCCGAAAGCAGATGGTGGACTTGCTCCAATGCTTGGGTTCGGCTCGGTGCTTATCTGGATTATACGGTCTCACGAGGAAGGCTCAGCGCCAGAATCGCTGCATCACGAGACATGTACTCCTTGGGCCAATATCACCCCAGATCTCGCCAATTTCTGGGATATAAGTCAAAATAACAGACCATCTTGAATGTTGAAAGCTTGCCAAATGTTCTGTGACTGTTGTATAAATCGTGGTTCAAAGTCAGGTGTTTTGGCAGTCGTAGTGCATGGTGGAGATCCCGCCGGTCGGTCTTCTTTTGCATTCTTACAGAGTCACGAGCTGCTTCAGTCCAGCTCTTGGCCCTTTTAAAACAGTATCGAAGTGCGTTGGAGCCCGTCCGGATCTTTCAACTCAACTGAACTATATCGACCATCCCGAGTCTAGCTATAAAGGCGAGACCAAGCAAACAGATTCTCAGCGCCATTCCAACAATCCCAGGACTAAAGAACGGTCCATCTAGCCACGTGCCCAGGGATTAGAGGCTCCTGTCGCAATATGCCCCACTACAATGTTAGGGGCGGACAAGTGGTCCTCACGGTATCTGGGTTGTGGATAACAAATCGTTGAAACGTATAGTCTCGGGGGCTGACATTACCCCGCACTTGAAAGGCTGAGCCGGGACGAGGTAATCCTCCCCATCCGTTATCCTCGAGCAAGTCGTCCTTTTTCACCAGCCAGACTGAGCCCGCCCAGTATATCAGATGGCCCAGCCAGATAAAATTTATCGACGCATGTGTATATGAATACAACATGGCTATCAACATTAGGTGTAAGGACATTGTTGTTTGCACTTAATAAGCTGTCTCTTGAGAGGGTCTGAGACCTAAATGGCCCTTTGATGAATGTGACAGATTTGGCTAGTGCGTCAACTGGTACTGCCCCTCCGCGAGCTTCGTTGACCTTGAATTGGACCACGAGAAAATTACATTTCGCGCCCCACGTTCCCTACTTTCACACATACTATCAATCGTGCTGACCGAAAATCAGTCAACTTGGGCACCTCTCACCAAAACATATGCACGCTCGCGGAGAAAAGTCGGACTTTAAATATACTCCAATCAGCGCAAAGCTCTTTTCAACATCAATAACATTTAATGTTACAATTGTCCTAGACTAACAAATCTTATAAAAGAATTCGGAAGTCAGACAGTAGACACGGTTTTGGTATGATACATCATTACAGTGAATGTACCGAGCGTTTCTCAAACCGATTGCCCACATATAAAGTCACGAGAGCGACATACAGGAAACGGAGCTCTGAAGATGTGTCAAGGAGCATTATAGAAAGGCATAATCGCTTCCAATCGCCTTCGAAACTCAAGAGCATAAGACATCGGAGTGACAGGTGATCTGTAAACAACCATCTGTCGGCCAAACCAGTTCCATCCTCCGGCGCCGTCTTAAGCACACAGAGGCAGGAACCAAAAAAGAAAACAATTAGTTGAAGGGGACGCTGGGAATGTATTTAATTCGAGGTGATTAAGGCGAGAATCTCTTATACTTAGACTTGAAGATATTTGAGCATGGCATAAAGGAGCATCTAATTTAATTTTTGAGAATGTGATTGCTTGCACTGTCTGCTTTAAAGGTTGAGCAAGGATTTAAAGTCTTCACCTTTAAATGAGCAACATTAATACATGACAGACAAAAATAGCGACAATATTCTTATAGATCTTTTTACAAACAAACATTATCTAAGGACCAGGGTGGCTAGGTGCCAACATGTATACTCGCACACCTATATAGAGCACAGACAGAGCGTTAATATCGCAGCGTTTCAGCCACCCTAACTAAGCGTTGGTGAGACTGGTATAAAAGGAAACAGCGGGGGCAACGCAGCATGCACGCGCCGATAGCTTCACTATAAAAGGGAGGAAGAAAACAGTCGAAGGAAAACGGGGAGGAGGCCTAAGGTTCATTTATCTATAGTTATTAAATACACTAAGCTTCTGCATTACACACCCTGTGCCTATACTACATAAACCCCTTAAGCTATATTCTACTTTTAATCCTTTATCCTTACACTAATTAAGCCTTAACGGTATATATAATAAAAGGCATTAAATTAGGTGTGTAACAATTTAATTATAAAATTTACGCTATTATTCTTAAAGTTCTTATTTTTCTTAGTTTTCTATAACTACCTGCTTAAGTATAAGTAATAATTACCGCTATTTCCCTATAAGATCTCGATTAATTTTAAATATAATAAATATTTAAATAAATTAAAACTATAGGGTGATTTAAAATTCGTTATATTAATTATAATAAAGGAATATAAATTATATAAGTAAACATTAATAGGAGCTAAAACTATTTAGTCCCTTAAAAGATATCGTATATAAGGTGCGCTAATTTAAGCTATTACCCTATTAATGTTTCACTAAGCTAAATAGGTCACCTCTCGCCAGAACTCGATAAATAAAAATATTATATCTTAAGTTTTCGGTTCGAACTAGTGATTTAGCTGGAGGGCATTAAGGTGGACGGAACTACTATTATCAATTGTGCAATTTTGATTGATTAAGCCCGATTCCGTTTGGATTGGGTCCTTTTTATCGCTGGCCTGTTTCCCTCTCTTAAAACCCATTTAGCTGTAGGTGCGATAGGGTCTCGAGGTGTAGATTCTTTATTTCGTAAGTTAAAGTGCTGCTTACTTTTCTCACAGTGAGTAGCTTATTAAAGGTTTAAGGTATAGGAATAAAAAAATATATATATTGAGAAGTGGGATTTTTATTTAGAAAGCTCTTGCATATTTTATGTTGACCGCGCCCCTCACTTAGGCATGGTTGATCTCTTAGCGTTTAAACGAGTTAAGCCAGAGCACTTTCTCCTAACGGAGCGTTGCACGGATACATGTGGAACAGAGGGCCGCTTCGCACGCCCAAAATACAAGATTTTAAACCCGTCTGGCTTTTTTACGCAGTTAAAAGTTAAGTAAACTATAAAGGGAAGTTTTTATAATGCGTGCACTTTTAGCGTTCAGGGTTAGGGGCGCGTGTTTAACAATATATACAGGACCTTGATCTTTCCCGACCATTTTGGCCCAGACTGGCTGACATCTCCATATTTCACGTCCTTGTCGCACATTCTCGGATGTGGTCAACACCTTGGAAGGAAATAGAATCTCAGTCTGGCTTGACCTCCTGTAGGGCAGCTGCGGCAGATTTGGGCAAACATGAGTACATTGTAGCATGACGAGCTGGCCAGGTTCCGGCCTGATCGGCCCTTGTTTGATGGTTCGGATGAAGCAGACATATAGGATTTCGTATGCTAATCTTGCTAGCCTGATGCCGTGATATACTGCGGCGTCATGAAAATGAGCATGTATTCGCCATCCATATCGCCGAATCTTTCCTCGGTGGACCATCGGTTGTGCCTGTTTGAACTCGTCGACCTAATTGATAGCCCGCGGGCTGTACTGGTTTGGTTCTATAGGTACTATTGCTAGCTGTTTAATCGGTTTCGAGAAGTGCAACGATCTTTGAGTTGGGGAGCTGATCGCCGTCAACCTTGTGGAAAGCTTCAAGTACCTTGTGTAGATGGGAACTATGATTGTTAACTCATTCATTTCCTTCAAGAGTAAAAACGTGGAAACAGGAGGCATCCGTCGATTCATGGGCAACTGGGCAAATCTGTAAGCCCTAACCCTGGGATTGCACTCGCAAACTTCACTGGCACAAACTCAGCTCACGCGGCCTAGACTATTGAGGCGAGATGATTTAGTGACATGTTAAGAGACGGAAACTATAACAACTATTTTCATCCTTTTTTAAATTTAGAGACTGAAATATATTCGTCTGGGCATGTTTTTCGAAGGACTGGTTCACTTTAAAGGAAAGATATGTGACCATGGCATCTTATGTAACGCTAATTAACATGCGGTGTATAACGCCAATTAATATGCGGGGCTAAAACACGCCCCTAACCCTGGGAACCAAGCATTATTTAAAATGCGTTTTGTTTTACTATGGAAGATGGAACTGGATAAGAATTCACAAAAGCTAAGGAAAAGAGTGCTTTTCTTCGTAAATGTTTCTCTGATTTAAGCTAGCGACTTTATTAATCTGCCTCACGGTTTATCCTCCTCCACTAGGTGCTGCCAGCTCACTCGTCTCTCCTCTCCAGTTGCACGCTTCTAAAGGGACTGCGGTGCGTGTTTATGTTGTCCCATCCCTATTACCCTTCTCTAACAGTGAGCCTGACCCAGGAAAGACAATTTCTAGGACAAACTCGAACATTATCCCTTCGAGCTACCTGTCCAACTACACAACCTTCTCGCTCGTACGACATCCGAGCCCGCGCGAACTTCCCATCCTCACGAGGCCCCTCCTACCCACAATCCTACCCACGCGAGCTTTCTAGCCCCACCACCATGTCATCAACTGTGCTTTAAGTTATAGATGCTGTTTGCAAGATCGTGGATATTCTCTTGCGCTGTGGGGAATTTGTTTTTGGAATTTGGAAATATATTAAAGAGGGTTCATCCAATAAGCTGCAGACGGAGTCGATTCGTTACTCTGCTGAACATGATGCATTAGCTTCGGTAAGTACGAATCTGCTGACTATCACCTACCATATTCTTGCCATATCTAAATCACTCTTGATTATAGGGAACTGAACTCGGCTCCTCCTTGAGGCGTAACACTCTCCCCTAATGTGTTTAAACTCAGATTCGTACTGACGTCGACGTCGCGTTGGGCTTGCTCTTGTGATCTCACGCGTTAACACGGTTAGCATCAAGAGCCTGGATATATATTGGTCTGCGCGCAACGCATGTGTGGGGAATGGGTGACCTGGGTGATCTGGGTAGGAATTCGGATCTTGAAATTTTGTCATTTAGTGCAGGATGAAGACCGTTTTAGGTATTATAGATTGGTTCACCCAACGTGCCTCCGTTTCTAGCCGCAATTCTCCACCGCCCCAATGGTCTCAAGCGCTCCAGGCTAGGTCCTGTCGCTATACCAAATGAAATCTGATCGCCTTCGTGGAAATTGAGGCTCCTATCTTGACTTTGGGACCTTACATTGGGTGTCTTCCCAAGCCTTTGGATATAGAACTTTGCATTGCTGCTCGCGATGAATACGCCAGGTTGGCATTTATATTAACGGTATTGACGGGTATAACGGCATGGCGTCTGAGAAAGGATGGGTTAGAGCGAATTTTAGGATCCTAAAATACGCTTTGACCCATCCTTTCTCTCTCTATCTTTTTTCCCCCATTGTTATCATTATTTGATCGTGTTTGAAATTGGCTTGACCGGGCGCCCTAGATTGCAACCATGGATAATTACTTGATGTTAGAAACAGTAGCTTTATTGATGGGCGAAAAATGGGGAATTTGGAATTCCCTAGTTGATGCGCAGGCTGACAGGCGGAGTGCAAAAGTATCCGTACACAGTTAAGGTGAGGTTCTTCACCCTTTGGTTTATCAGCCCACAGATCAGCCAGAAGAGGAAGCTCGGACCAGGAAAAGATACTAATGAATCCCTGGTTCGAAATTCAACATATTACCATAGTATATATTACCATCCAGTTTTCAGTAGTTGTATGAAATGCGATGGAAGTTGAGTTTTAGTGGTGCTGACGTTTATGCACGGGTACATTGCACTCTGCCAGTCAGCGTGTAAAAAAAGACCGACCGTATCTTTATACGGGAATTAAAACCACCCAACTCATCCAGCTATCTACCCAGCACAACCTAAGATTCTAATAAGTTGTTCGATGTTATTCGAATTAAGAGCTTATTCTGAAGATATTGATATAATTTCAATTAAGCACATATGATATAATTGTCGAATAATTAGAGTATCAACATGAAGGGTTCTGGGCAGTTTTGCGGGGTACTTGGAGTTACGGTCGTTTTTTTTTTTTTGCACGCTGACTGTCTGCCTGGCTAAGCGCGGAGGCGAGGACACACTTGGCTAACTAAAGCCACGAAGGAGGCACTTCCTCGCTACGCGAGAACCGGACCTTGAACTGGGTCTTCAACGATGTCATGAATTTTCTCCTTGAAATTTTTGCTGTCGCAGTAGTACTGCAACTCAAGAAATGTCTATTTAGGCAAGCTCCAGGGAAAGACCGATGGGAGAAGCAAGTAATGATACACTTCTTTACCTTCAGACTGAATTCGATGCAAAGTCACGAGAGGAGTCTACTTGGCCAGCTTCGACGGTTTAAACAGCTGCACATTCGACAGAGACGGTGCGGGTAGGACTTGAGCGGGCTATGCTTCCTCTTTTTTTGGAGAGCGTTCGAAGAGCAGACATAAGCTATCCGTGCATGGAGCATTTCAGGTCAATTGGTGCGAGTGGGTGAATAATTAGTCCTACTTTTGCACGAAGGCGGGATCGGAGTCGGGCGGGCTCGGCAGGTTGCACCAGAAGGTGTGGGTGAAGGCGTAGAGCTTGTCGTAGATGGAGATCAACTGAACCAGCTTGACCGGGCTGATCGATATTGACGTCTCGTTTGTCGGCCCTCTATCGCTGACATGCACGGCACCTTGGCGTACCTCTCCAGCTGCTGACTATAGCGGTGTTGACGGACTTGATTCTGAGTGTGTAGTTATTGGGGATCTGTACTCGTACTCATTCATGGTGATGTTCGAAGCGAAATTGGCGGACCATCAATTCACGTCTGTGACCTCATACTCGGTGGTGTTCGCTTTCCTTATGAGAGCGCCCATGATCGGCAAGGTAAGGTACCTTGGAGTCACTGAAATTCCTGTGAGCTTAGTCAGCCACGGGTTGGACGATCCATGTGACGTGGGGTACGCACGAACCACCTCTATTTATTAAAGCATGCCCTCTGCAGCTAGAATTCCGCTTATATGAACTTCGAATACGCATAGAATTTACAGACCTAACCATGCAGCGACAGCTTGTGGTTAATGAATTTTAAGAACTCTGCACCTATAATCAACGCGAACAATTTAATTCTCTAATTTTCTTAACTTCTCAGCAGTTATTCAGCTCCATCTATCCAACCTAGCTTAAGGATAGGTTGCTATACTTTTATAGCCCGGTTATTCCCCCTAAAATCCCGTCAAATTTAAGCCGATAATAATGAAATAAATCTATAAAACAAATACCTATAATAATAGAATAAATTATTTAAGGTTATAATAAAGAGCGTATATTTAATTATTTTAATTAAGTGTAAACTTTACTATATAACCCCCACTTTTAATACACCTATACCTTTAGTACTAATAACTATATATAAAATACCTAACTTAATAATAAGGATATATTAATTAATTCTAATATTTTACTTAATTAAAATAGATGGTTTTAAAGCTTAGAAGTAGCTTAATTTTTATATCTAACTAGAATTTAGCTATTACGCCTAAATCTGGTAATAGCCTTTATTAGAAAATCGTTTTTAATTCCTACGCTTTTTCTCACAACTTTAAAGATAGCTTTAATAACTTATTATACGATGGAGGCTAAAAATATATAGCCTAATAACTCTATTCTCTTAATCTGTATAACTAATCTATTTTTATCGGCTTTTAAAAGATGTTAGGCGGGCTAAATTTACTTTAATTATAGCGCTACATTATTTATTCGGCTTAAGAATTATTATAGATATCTTATACTTAATAGCCTTTTTTTTTCTAAGTAAAACACTATTAAATTTAATATATATAATAGCCTAAGCTATATCTTATTTAGAATAAGTTGCTATAATAGCTAGCGGTAAGTATATATAAGGTAAAAGGGTTAATAGGTATAAAGAGAAAAGTCTTTCCTAAATATAAGGTTAAAAGACTTATAATTATATTTTTTTTAAAAATTAAATTTTATTTAACTATATTATATTTCTATAATTAGGCTTTATGTCTTTAATTTATTTAAATAAAAGGTAAACCTTTTTAAAGAAGCGTAGTTAACGATTAACCTCTCTTTTTCTATTTAACTTATTATTTATCCTTACTTTATAGGCAATAAACTTATCTATTTCTTTAAAATAAATCTTATATATCTTTAAGGTAATAATAAATATATCGATTTACTTAAATAAGGAAGGGTTTTTATTTTTACGCTTCTTTGCCTTAATAAGAAAACCTCTTACCTAGGCAAAAATTTACTTATTATAAATAGAGTCTATTTCTGTGGCTATTTATGGCAGAGCTGTTAGATCTATATATTTAAATGCTTAGTAATGGAATATAGTGGCCTTACTTAGGTCTTAAGCGTGTGTAAGTGCTGGTTTAAGCTTAACTATTATCTTAGTTTCGGCTAAATAATTACTTTCGAGTAGTCTTGCAATATAACGGAAAAGGTTATATCGCTTAGTTTTACTAAATAGGTATATGTTTAAGCAGAGCTAAAACTTATATATATCTTATAAAATAGTTAAAGCAATAGCGGCTTTTTAATATCGCCTATTTTAAGTAACTTATATTTAAAAGCCTAAGTTATATAGCGATAGCACTTTCGTATATTAGTAGTGCTTAACGGTATTAGACTAGCTTACGGCCTGCGATAGCTTTAACCTCGATACTTATTAAAAGTACCGGCGTAAATAAATTAGATGCGGCCTAACGCTACAGCTATTAATGCAAAATAGCGGCTTCTAACTATAGACGGGCTTATAGAAGATTAATAAGTTACTATAAAAAGTTTTATATAATAAAACCTATTATATTTATTTAAAAGATATATTATACCTTATCCTTCTCGGATACTTACTATTATTTTAGCTTAATAGGGGAACTTAAATAAATAAAATAATCGATAAAGAGAAAAGTATTTAGCTTATAAATTCTACTTATTAACCCTGCCTATAACGTTATAGATTAACTATAACTTATTAAAATTAATTTATCTATTAAAATACTATAGATTATCGTAATTAGATTATATATAGCTTTAATTTTAATTAAATAGGGTATATATAAAGTTGGGCGATTTATATATAGTTATTAGTATTAAAGGTGGGGGTATATTAAAGGTAGGGGTAATATAGTATCGGTAATATAAGGTAAAGGTTAGCACGTATAAATGTTTCGAGATAAGTATAAGAGGCTTATAGACGAAATCATCCTACCTAGGTACCAATTTCCTAAATTTTAACGGAGCCCGTCGGTAGCAAATACTAGCATACCAACTTAGATAATAAGTTTCCCACTGCCCAGTACGCCCAAACCCCAGGTGCCACGTTAATCGGATCCATGCTAATTTTCAGGTTAATAGCAACAGCCACCTGCTGGCCAGCATTAATCTGGATAGTAAGCACTAGCTGTTGGCGCATGCGGAACCTGGAGCGGCAGCAAGGTCTGTTGGTCTCTACGACTCTCACTTTAACTAGTGAGGCCAACACGCAACGCACTTGGAGGCCACCGTAATGCTAGTAGGAGGCCTGCCGACGGTTAAACTTGATGGAAATACTAAAAATAACGAAAGCAGCCTGGCCCAATATACTACCAGCATCCCTACCTTAAAGGAGAGTGCCGCCACCAAGGAGTAGCATTATAGCCTAAGAATAGCCTTAAAGTAATCTAATACCGTTAATTGCGGCTTATACATCTTAATTAACATACTTTATACCGGTATAGTTACTAGCAACTGCCTATCGAGCCAATTTTATAGCGTGCCGTCTTCTTAGCACTGCTAGCGGATAGGCCCGCAGGCAGCATGTAAAAGTAACCGACCGTAACTTTGTACCAGAATAACAACAACACAACTCTTCTAGTTATTTTCCCAATATAACCTTAGCCTCCAATTAATATTCTAGCACCGTTCGAATGAGACGCTTATTTTAAAGATATAAGTATTATTAAAATCAAGCATATATGTTATAGTTGTGGAATAATTGGGATTTTAATATAGAGGGTTTTAGCCCTTTTTAGGGGGTACTTAAAGCTACGGTCGGGTTTTTTTTTTTTTTTTTTGCACGCTGCCTGGCCCGATAACAATAACCGCCCCACCTATATTATAAGCAGCAGTAGCAGTAAAAGCAGCAGCAGTAAGATTAGCAGCAGTAAGAGCAACAGCAGAAAACTCTTAGACAACATAGTCGACAGCCTAAAGCAAGAAGCCCAAGCCAGCCTCCCCTTTTTGCACATCCTGCGTAGTGCGGGTGCGCAACACCAGCACAACACGTATAAACTTTCTGCAGAGCTCGTATAGTTGGAACGGGAGTCGGCCTCGGCGGGTGTGTACCACTTGAACCTGTGCCGATACCCGGCCGGGAGCAACTCTCTGCCGCGCACAAGATGCTAGTCACCCTATATCCGCACGGTGCCGACAAGCAGGAGCTGCTGCTGCGTCAGATATATGCGGACAGAGATAGCAAAGTCGAAATGAAGGCAGCAATAGCTGCTATGAATAAGACCCTTCGCAATGCTGACAGGTGATGGTGGTGGTGGTAATGGTGGTGGAAGTACCAGCAATACTCTTGGTTCCGCGGATACTCAAGTGCTCCTACAGCAAGAGTATGAAAACAAGGCCAAGGCATACCATAGGTGGACACCATTTCGGATACCCCACTATTTCGGACAGCCAAATTTCCCCGTATATATATAAAAACCTCGTTATTACTAGCCCTATAAAATTAATCCTATTATATAAAAAATTAAATAAATATTTTTAGTTATTACTTTTATATTATATCTATATATAGATATGGACTATTTGTCTTATTTGAATTCCGTCTCTTAGAGCTAGGAATATAGTAAAGCGAGGGGAAGGAAGCTGTAGTTAAAGGCTACAGCTCCCCCTTCCTCTATAGACCTCGGTTTACTTTACACTTAAGCTTCCGCGATAAATAAGGCGATAATTTATTTTAATACTTAAGAATATTTAAAATATTTTAATTTCTTATACTATAAATATATATAGAATACTTTTACTTATAAGTTTTTAATATATTTTATATATTTTTTAAAAATATTTATTTTATATATCTTATATATATATATTATATATAATAAGTATAAAAAGTAATAAAAAATAAGTTTTATATAGAAATATTTTAAAAGTTTTAATTCCTTATATAAAATCTTTTAAATTTAAATAGGAAACTTAGTTTTTCTTTTTTATTATTATTAAAATTTTATTAATTATAAAGGTTACTATATATAGGTGGTATATTAGCTTTTATAATTAAATAAAAAATAGTTTAAAAAATAAAATATGGAATAGTTATTTTTAAAAAGAATTTAATATACTGTTAATAAAGCTATATAAAATATACCTAATTCTTAACATTTTAAAAACCATTTCATATATAGGAATATCTTTTTAAGAGATTTATTTAAATTTCTGAAAATATTATTTTAAAAGATATATAAATATAAGCGTAGTTATATTAAGATTTTATTAAATTTAAAAGACTATATAGGGATTTATCCTAAACTTTATTTGGCTAATTTGTATAGGGCAGTTTTATTTTGGCTATCTGAAATGGTGGGGTATCCGAAATGGTGTCCACCTATGGTACCCCGCCGGCCAGCGGGACAAAGTAGATAGCATCTCTCTTCGCAACAATGTGGATATCATCTCTCGTGTAAAACAATCCTTCACCACACTCCCAACGAGTCAATCTCTGTCTCTTTGGTCATCCATGAAACTACGTAGCAATCGCCTATTGACAGACTTGGCCCTGAGCACGCAGCCGGATCACTAATTGACTGTCTTAGCTGTTTGGGAGGATGATGACGATGTCAAGTACGCGTCATGGCTCTCCAATGTGATGGACAAAATGGGGCGCCACTCAGTCGGCTCCAACTTGAGAGAGTATGATTTCCAAGCTCGTCCGTCTGAGTCTGGCGGGCCGAGGAATATCAGAAACTAGTCGAGATCAACTTGAAACGTCAATGGGACCCCGACAATCGATTCTGCGGATGTCTTGGGCTGGATGACCTCCAGAATCCCCCTTCATCAGAGTGAATAGTGCTACACTGGCAAACCAGAGAAGAGAGAAACACGTTCTCATGTGCGACCATTCTTGGAAAAAGTTGTGCTGCAGATTGAAAAAATCATAGACATCACAAAGTCGGCTTATTAATCACCCCAGCCACAATTTTCATGGGGAGTCTGCGTCAAGTCGTGCACGTTCCCCGCTTGGCATTTGGAGCTGCAGCAATCAATTCACAAACGCAGTGACGGCCAGGCCGCAGGCCTGACCAAAGGACATCTGAACGTTTGAGATAAGTCGAGGTGGCCCCGACCTTGATCGAGTAAATGCACGCGCTTGGGCTCACACGTCGGATGAGGCGCACGCTGCGCGCCATCAAGGTCCCGTGCTCAGTCGTGGACTCCCAGTATGGCGAGGGTACCGGTAGCCGAAGATTGTCAATTTTCCTGTCAGAAAAAGTTCTACCATCCTTTGTAACATCTTCAAGCTCTCGGTTGGTCTTGTCTACCCCACCGCCGAGTAGTGCAACTGTTATTGGTTTTAAACGGCCGTCTGACTGATGCTTGTCGAGGTCAAGGAAGTTTTTAAACTCCTCCGCGAACGCTTCCATGTGGTCTGTCCACTTGTGATGATCATATCGATTGTGCTGCGTCAAACTTGACGATGTGCCGCTTTTGATTGTCTCGATCTGTTCTGTCGGATCTTCACTGCTGCAGGTCTTGGGGCGGATGACCTGTTGCGCTTTGCCTTTGTCCCAGGACATCGAGGACTTCAGTCTACATAGTAGCCTCAAAACCGTCCAAATTCTTTCTGGTCCGCTCAGGCGACTCAAGACCCTGTTTTGGACAAGTCAGTGCCCACTCCTGCGTAAATAACATAGGAAGAAACTGAAAGTAGAGCTAAGCCACCAGGACAAAAAGTGATATATATTGGGAAGAAAACTGCCACTGAATCTGGCTGCCAAGAAACTCGCTTTAACACCCCACCCGTTAGTCTATCGCTCCTGCCCCTACTCCTAGCAGTCGAGCCTCTGCCCAATCCCGGCCGGTCAATTACTTTTAAAGACGATGTCGCACCTATACCATATAACCCCCACCTTTAGTATACCCCCACCTTTAGTACTAATAACTATATATAAATCGCCCAACTTTACGTATACGCCGTTTAACTAAAACTAAAGCTATTTATAATCTAATTGCGATAATCTATAGTATTTTAATAGATAAATCGATTTTAATAAGTTATAGTTAATTTATAACGTTATAAGCGGGGTTAATAAGCAGAATCTAAAAGCTAAATACTCTCCTCCTTATACCTATTAATCCTTCTACCTTATATATATCTACCGTTAGCTATTATAGTAACCTATTTTAAATAGAATATAGCTAAGGCTATTACGGATATTAGATCTAATAGTATTTCGCTTAAGTAAGCGCGCTGTAAAGTATACGATATTTACGATAACTCTCTTTAGCCGAATAAGTAGCGTAGTATTATAATCAAACTAGATTTAGCCTGCCTAACGCTTTTTAAAAGCCGAAAAGAATAGATTAGTTATATAGATTAAGAGAATAGATTTATTAGGCTATATATTATTAGCCTCCGTTATATAGTAAGTTATTAAGGCTAGCCTTAAGGTTATAAGAAGAAGCGTAAGAATATTAAGGATAATCTTCCGGTAGAGGCTATTACTAGCCTAGGCGTATCAGCTAAATTCTGGCTATATATAGAGATTAAGCTACTTCTAAGCTTTAAAACTATCTATTTTAATTAAGCAGAATACCAGAATTAATTAATATATCCTTATCGTTAAGTTGGGTATTCTGTATATGGTTATTAGTACTAAAGGTGGGGGTGTACTAAAGGTGGGGGTTATATGGTATCAGAAATCTACTCCAGTGCTCTTGTCCCCGTGCACTAGAAGGCTCTTGAACAGCGGCCACCCAAATCCGCCTCAAGCATGCTCTACATGGTAGAGTAGTGTAAACTCCTGTGGTGGAGCGACCCAGGAGGCACAATTGACTCCACCTGTCCAAAGTTTCGGCCAACCGGTAAGAGCACCACCCAACCTCATAGAAGCCCCCAACAGTATTGTGGTAGTGAAGTAAAGTTGCTTTCCAGGCAAGTGAACCTTCATTTGTCCGGCTTTCTACTAACTTAATTCATCCAAGGTCAGTTTAGAGCGAAGTGAGGTCCTGCCCCATTCCAAGTTGTCAAGTGTGAAAAGACGCACGGACCTTGCCCCCCCCCCCCCCCAAAAAAAAGAGAGCTTCTTCCGTTAACTGTCAGCCGAGCGTTCCCTTCTAGATCCTCTGGTCAGTCTCCGCCCAAAGAGCGCTTTTGCGCTTTCATTACTGCCAGTGTGATCAGTACAGCTCTAAAAATAACTCTTCTTATTAAACATTGAAGGGCTTATAGATCAAAGAGCCAATTAGCAAATCAAAATAGCATCAGGGCTGCGCTAGCCCGCTCGTGGAAGAAGCTCTTGTTTTCTGGGCGAGGGGAGGTCTGTGCTTTTTTTGGTTAAATACACTGGACCAGGTGGGGGCTTACATCCGTTATTATGATATAAGTCGTCCCTTCATTACTATCCTTCCATCCAGAAAATGAAATGACGCCGGCGAACGTGATTTGTATGTGGTACTTATACTAAGGCAACTCGAGCAGCGCCATATCCTTTAACGAAACTGGTAGTGCTGTATATCTACTTAAATCTGGATTCCCACAAGCCCACAGCGTCGACTCCGCGGTCCAATGTATTTCAAACCTCGTGAAAATACTCCTTAGGGAAACCGCCAGATCTTCGTGCTTCAAATGATAGTGACCCTTATTGCCACAATAGGACAAAGAGGAGTTTCTTCTGGTTCTGAAAATATATTAAGAAGCTTCACAGTTGAGACGTGCTTTAGAAAACTAATGCTTATAAATGTTAACGAACGAAATCGCCCGTTTAACGGCAAGCTCTATAGCACGGTTCACAAACTTATAGGTTATTTCTTTTACTTTAAGACCGGTTAGTACGCGATAATAGGCTAGAATTTCTAATAGAGAAACTCGGCTAATTTTTATGGGCACTCTTAGACTGAATATGCTGTAGTTAACTACGTGCATGTCTATTGTTCAGGATCGTTCCATTGTTGCGAGTCACGATATCCCGGTTCATTAACTGGACCTCTATATGTGGCCTAAGATAGGTACTAATGAGAACTGATATGGCCAGCTGAAAATTACAAGGATGAAATAGAGTGATCACTCAAAATAATGTCGTAAATTCTGCAATAGTCGCGTGGCCCATTTCTATATTCTCTTTGGTTGAGACGTTCCCCGCAGCCATAATGAAGAGGTCGAGGGTCTGCATCTAGCAGATCGAAGGTCATGCCAGATCGCGGTGTACTTCTCCAAGTAGCACAGCCCTTCCCTACATCAATCAAGAAAACGTAATTCCGAACATCAAACATATCATCAGAATGGAAAGGAAGGTAATCCAGAGTCAGCGATGCAATCAATTGTTTGCTCAGGGGCTGATGGATGTAGCAAAAGCAGCTCATGCGCCTTACCCCTCCACTAGCTCCGTTGGCTCTTTACTCCCAACCTCGAAAAACCGGACCCTGCCCCAACCCCTCACACCATGAGCGAAAATCTTAGGTCTCTCTTCGCCTCGTTGCACGCGCACGTGAGGTAGCAGTAACTCAGGATATAGTCCTGGTATTCAAGAGCTATATTAGTCCACAGTCCATTGATCTTTCATGTGGAACTCAAACAGACTAGAAAACAATCAATTGATGTGAATGACTCCGATAATTCCGCAGACGCATCGCTATGATGCAGCCATCACAGCGATGATACCAACTCATTTTTGAAATTGGTTGTCTACCTTTGGATTTTCAACAAAGAGGCATGTAAGAGGCAAAGCTCCGGAATCTTTCCAGAGCAAAGAAAACAGTAAAATTCATTCCAATTGCCACTTGATTACAGTACAAGAGCATATGACCTTGAAGCTACAGCTGGTCTACACGCACCGGCCTGTCACCAACACTGGTCTCGCATGGTCATGACTTCAAGGTGGATGTGAGGCAAGGTCTATTCTGACTACAAAATATGCTCGAAGTACGGCCCTTGTACATATAATTTAACCAGTGATGCTTAGTATCCAGCATTTCATCTCTCCCAGTATTTCGCAATTGATATAGTTGTTGGACTATTATATTCCTCTGTTTTCCCCACCCGCAGATATTATAGACTAGTCTCCATTGCTGCCGCCGAGTACACATGCATGCACGTTATGCTACCCCTGCCACTCATCGCTGTGTCAGCGCAACGAAGCGAAGTGAGTGGCTGAGGGAGCTTTCAGACACAACCGTGGGCCGCCCCCATATTGCTGTTAGCGGGTGCGGCCTTCGGTTTCCTGCACTTGCTCTTTCGCTGGACCCTTTTCACTCGCGTCTGTGGGAAATATATCGCTTTTATCGCACCTTAGTAGCGTTTCTCGCAAAACACCCCTTTATTATAAGAGCCTGGTCGTTCCTTGCACTCGCTCCGACCTTTTCAACACAAACCAGAGTCTGTAATCTCTCAGCGCTTCGACATCTGGAAAGACTGCTGTTAGTATCCACATTGTCTTGAACCTCCTTCTCTTCTCAACCAGTACCCTGACCTTCAAGGGAGACACATTTTAGGTCAACTGCTATCATCATCACTTCGAA
The DNA here is from genome assembly GCA_023242295.1 of Diaporthe ilicicola. Lineage (NCBI taxonomy): Eukaryota > Fungi > Ascomycota > Sordariomycetes > Diaporthales > Diaporthaceae > Diaporthe > Diaporthe ilicicola. The sequence goes on along the minus strand of JALPVH010000097.1, from coordinate 45,301 downwards.
CCCCTCGTGCTTCACTACCAACACGTCGACTCTATACACAGAATCTCCGTACCCGAGAGGCAATCCTACTCACACGACCATGCCACCGAACGCGGATATGACCATCAAGATTGCTTCCTTCGTGACTTTATTTGCTTTCTTCAGTGTGTTTATCTGGTTCGCATACAAGCAATATCGCCAAGTGCGCTCCTCGAACATGCAAGGAGAACAGCTCATGCATCACGCTGTCGAGCTCCCCACAGACACACAGGTCAGTGCAAACCATTTCAGCACTGTTTATTCTATTTTCCTGCGTCTAATGCATCTTCGATGACAGGTCTTCGAACTCGAAAGCTTCTCCAGGTCTACCAACTCCCACCAAGCTGCTTGAACCCATACCTGTGTCTGAATCGACTTTGGTTTAGGCTTGCTGCTGTGGTCCTGTATATTGAATACAGTTTACATCATGGACTTGGTCACATAGGGGCTTCTCATCGCACATGCAAGAGAATTTGGTGACTTAAAATCGTTCAAAAGCTCGTTACTTGGTTTCGAAGTCCCATTTGTTGAATGCTTTAGTTAGATTAACGCCTTTTCAGGGCCGTGTTCTCTTATTACACACCAGTCGTTCGCTATCAAATGAAATTAGTTTATTCCACATCTGTTCGTTCTAGTAACAACTCTACACTGGCCTCAGTCCAAATGACACATGACAGCTCCCATGACTGTTTCTCAAAAAAATATAGTGCCTATGTCTTCACAACCAAAGCCCCTTCAGGCCCTAGACCCGTTCTTAAGTGTCATCAATATCATAGCCCCCCACGGTCTCGCATACCAGACCATCTCGCACAGCCAAATTTGGAGAACACCCGCAAAGATGCCCTGACTTCATTAAGCGACTCTCAACTCGAATTCTGGTCATACATGAACAGTGAGGACATTAAAATGAGAATAAAGTTGTGGCATTTATGGTGGTGATGAGGAGATTTGGCTGTGCTCAAGTGGCCGTTGCGCGTGGAATTTTGCTGGGTTCTCGTCTTTGAAAAGGACCTTGAACTGATCCTCAGATCCGATAACGAGATGCTGGACCCCAGAAAGCGCTCTGCAAATTTCTATATAACTATAGCAACCAGCTACGATACTATCTCAATCGCGCTCTTTAGACTACGACGAACAAACAGTTGCTTTGTCCTAGAAACGTATATAAATTGATTCGGACCAGTCAGAAAATCCCAGGTTTCACAGATGTTGCGCAAGCTGAGCTCATGCTTCTCCAAAGCTGGTCGTGGTCGTGTTTTATCTGCCATTACGGCTGATCCTCCCCAATCACGTTAGAAACATATTTCTCATCGTAAACACCAGTCATTTCGACCTCCCGGGGGGGGGGGGGGTGACTAGAAAAGAGAATGGGCGAGGGAACTTTGCAAGGAGTGAATGTATTCTATATCAAGATTTTCAGATGAATCTTGGATGAGGCATCTCTTTGCGATGCATCAATGCTCTCCCTGAAATCTTTGCTGTCGCGAAAAGTCGTGCTTCTATCCCACATGCAAATCCCATACACACTCTAGATAAATACCAATCTCAGTAGTACCAGTTCCCTTTTTTTTTTCGTGGGATTTCTTTCTGTGAGAGAGGGGGTTAAGTCAATTGCGCTTTTCCAAATGAACGCGTCTGTTCGGCTGTGTGGTAATATGAGGGGGGGGGGGGGGTTTGGGTATGCACGGTCCCGCGCCGCATACAAAACCAGGCCCTCTGGGCAAACCCTCTGCTGCTCCGCATTCTTGCCTCCACCACTTCAAATACGCACGCACCAAACCTGCAGAGCATCATCGTCCTGCCCGAGCTTGTATTTGCCTTTTTCCATTGTTGGTTATTTTATACTTCTGATTGCCCCAGAACATTCCAATTCAATGAGTTTATGAATATTCCAGCTGTTGTTTACCTAGGTACACGGTCTTCGAGATCTATCCAGCCTAGCCCCAGCACAGACGACTGTACTCGTAGACCCTAACTCTATACACGAGTCGCCGTCAAATCCAGGCTAGCTGGCAACTGGAAGTCAGCGTCATGGAACAATCACTTATGACAGGTACAGAACTTGTACAGATGCACAAAGGAAAGCGCGTACTTGATATCTTCAAGTGCGAAGACTGTCGGCGACGTAAGGTCAAGGTGAGCAGCTGAATCCCTCTTCTCAGATCCATGGTCATTACTTCTCGTTAATTGCAGGTGACCTGTGCTTGGTTTTTTCCCTGCGAGGATTCTTTCCTTCGGAGTTGATTTATGTGGCATTTTGACCGCCACCCGGTGAAGAATATACTAACTTCCGTCAGTGCTCTCCGCAGTCTCGAACCTGGCCCCAAAAGTGCCTAGAATGTCAACGTCTACACTTTGACTGCTCTCCACCGCGAAGAGCAACCCGACGCAGACGAAATCGATCCTCAACAAGCGAAATTCCTTTCCCATCTGCCTTCAACACATCCTCAGAACCTGGCCCAGGACAACAAGAAATGGCACTAGGAGGGACACAATCTCAGACTCAGAACACTACAATCATGCAGCTCGAGGCTCAAATGCTGGAAAATCAACTTCGATACCAAGAATCACAAAATATTCTTGCTCGGGATCTTAAGGAGTCGCGAGAGCGGCATGAAAAACAGGAGAAGAAGATTGAACTCTTGGTGAAAACCATACATGATCTCGAGAGACGCATTCAGGATCTTCCGGCCCCATGGCCTGTATGAATGAAGATTAGGACCTGCGAGTCAGATTGTCTTCAAATCGCAGCAATCCAGCTACTATGTGGCCCAGTTGCATGTAGCATACATTGCCTTTTCCGCCAACGAATCTAGCTTGCTAGAAAGATAAATGAACCGTTGGGTACTTATTGCTATCGAAAATGGCCAGATTGTTATTTGTTGTAGTAGTTAGGCAGAACAATTGCAAATCAAAAATTGGTATTACTCTTTATAACAAGGTTTACTATCTTGTCTTTGTCTTATTGAGTTGTGTCGAAGAATAATCATGGTTCCTCGCGAGGAACAGAATCAGCCGGCCTAGCTTTTGGAAACTGCAATGCCGGCGCTGTCTATCTCAAGCAAAGTAATAAACCTCCCCCCAGTCACTAACTCGATTCTGCACACCACACTTTGAAACCCATTCCTTCGAGCGCGCGCGCCCACGCAGCGTTTAGCTTGCTTTTGCATACTCTCAAAATGTCAAATCCTCCGCCGCCCATGCGCGCCCGCGTAGCATTTTCGCGCCCTTTTCGCACGTGGTGCATACCTTGTCTTTCTCGCCTTTTATCTAGACCGTTTGCATCGCTACTACGACCAGACAGGGGCTGAAGGACGCTATCCTGCGTGTGCATATGGGAAACGTAAATGCACCTCTTCTTTTCGCTGCAATCATGCTCCTTCAGGAGGCACTTCGTCTTCACAACGAGGAAAACAAAAATAAGAAAATGGATATTCGCACACCCAAAATCGGAGGGCGTACACCGAGCCCGCTAACTAAGCAGCTGTAGCTAATTAGAGCCCGCCACCCAGCCATGGTGCTTTTTATAGCTGCAGCAATTACCATCACTACCCAACTTAACAACCTTACACTAACGCTCAATTATTATAACACTTAAATTCTCCTCAGAATTAATTAATTTAGCATCTTAAGTACACCCTAGTCACTTTAGCTTTTTATTTTTAGCTTTTTACTTTTAGCTTTTTACCGTTATAATAATGTAAGGTAAGCAGCTATTTATCGATATTAATAGCTAACTAAAAGTAAAAACCTTAAGCAAATAATAATAAATAAAGTTAAATTAATAAAATCGGAGATTTATACCGGTTAAATCGAAGGGTATATAGGTATAAGCTAAATATAGGCGCTAATACTTATATTTACGCTTATTACCTAATTAATATATATATAGCTAATTTTACTTATATTACCCTTATAATAAAGGCCCTTATTACTATATTATTTATATACGCTTAAAAGTATTAAATTATTTAAAGGTATAATATTTTCTATATTTATTTATTTAGTTTATAGCTATAATAACTTTATTAAAAATCCCTTTCTTATTATTACTATTACTATTACCGCTATTATCGCTAAAAATAGAGTTATAACATTATATATTTATATATTGTGTATATTTGCTATAAAAGTGTTTATAACTCGCTAAAACCCTTATATAGTGCTATATTTTTTAATTCTATTAAATAGAGCGAATTTTTACGAATTTAATAATATATATATTATACGTATAGGGTTAGGGTAATACCCCAATATATAAGCATATATAAAAGTTATATATTTTAAGATTTTTATTTATATATTAAACTTTATACCCCTGTCCCTGCTAGCAGGGGGACCCCTGTCCTTAATCTAAGTAATACTAAAAATAAGAATATTAATCTCGTTCTATATTATTAAAGAATACTTAAAATATTTAAATTCTTTATAAAGATATTAATACTTTTAGTTTTTAAGGTCTAAATATATAGTTATAAGTCTAGCTAAAAATCTCTTTAACTAATTAATATACCTTCGGTAATTAATTAATTATTTTTATTACTTTTATAAACTACTTTTTAATAGTTAAGAAAGCTATTACTATAGCCTTTATTTAATATTTATATTTTTAAAGCTATTATTACGCTTACTTTATAAGCTTTTCTGCTAGCTGCTAGTTTTAATAAATAGCTACTAGCCGAAAATTATTATTATAAATATTCTTATTATTTAAGGATTATAAACTTTTATTATTTTATTTAAAAGCTAAGTTTTTTCTTTATATAAAAGCCGTTATTACTTTTATTTTATCGCCTATTTTATTATCTAAATTTATAATAATTAAGGTTATCTTTTTATTTATTATAGCCTTTATATAACTTTTAAAAATATTATCTTTATTTATTATAAATATAGCTATCTTTTAAAGCTTTTTCTTTATAATAATAACCTTTTTTAATAAAAGTATTATAAAAAATAAGTTTTTAATAAAAAGGTTATAATTAAGATAAAAGTCTTTATTAACTATTCTATTTATTTAAATTTCCCTATTAAGCTAGAACGATAATAAATATTTAAGAAGGATAAGGCATAATATATCTTTTAAATTAATATAGTAGGTTTTACTATATAGAACTTTTTATAGTAACTTATTAATCTTTTATAAGCTTATCTATAGTTAGAAGCCGCTATTCTGCGCTAGTAGCCGTAGTATTAGGCTGCGCTTAGTTTATTCGCGCCGGTGCTTTTAATAAGCTATTAGCCTGTTAAGGTTAAAGCTATTATAGGCTGCGAGTAACCTAGTTTAACGCCGTTAAGCACTATATAAAAGTGCTATTGCTATATAACTTAGGCCTTTAAATATAAGTTACTTAAAATGGGCGATATTAAAAAGCCGCTATTGCCCTAAAGGTTCTGGCTCTGCTTTATAAATATATACCTATTATAACCTTTTCCGCTATATTGTAAAACTATTCGAAAGTAATTATTTAGCCTGCTGCGCTACCGAAACCGAGATAACTGCTAGTTAAGCTTAAACTAGCACTTATATGCGCTTAAGACCTAGGTAAAGCTATTATATTCTATTATCTGGATATATAGATCTGATAGCTTTATAGCTATAAAAATAGATTTTATTTATAACGAGTAAATTTTTGCTTAAGTAAAAGGTTTTTTTATTAAGGTAAAGAAGTGTAAAAACGAAAACCCTTCTTTATTTAAGTAAATCGATATATTTATTATCACCTTAAAGATATATAAGGTTTATTTTAAAGAAATAGATAAGTTTATCGTTTATAAAGTAAGAATAAATAATAAGTTAAATAGAAAAAGGGAGGTTAGTTATCTATTACGCTTTTTTAAAAAGGTTTACCTTTTATTTAAATAGATAAAGCTTAGTTGCAGAAATATAATATAGTTAAATAAAATTTAATTTAAAAAAAAATATAATTATAAGTCTTTTAACCTTATACCTAGGAGGGATAAAAGTCTTTATAAATATTACTTTTTTTAAGAAAAAACTAGCTTTCTTTTTATCGGCTATATAGCTAATATAAATTAATTTATACTATATAAAAATAGGGCAGTTATAGCTTAAAGCTATATAATTTTCTTATAATACTTTACCTTTTAATATATACTATATATAGTATTTAATCTTTATAAAAAGTTTAAACGCTTTTTTTATAATTTAAAAAGAAAGCTTATTTACCTACTTTTATTTATTAAACTTTTTAAGTAATATTATCTTTTAATAGGCTTTTTTAAGATAAAAGTTATAAGATATATTTTAAAAGGCCTTATTAATAGCTTTAATAAAATAAAGAATATTTCTTATATTATAGTTAAAGTAATACTTAAGTTTTTAATATATACTTTTAATAAAGAATATTATATATAAGCCGAAATTAAGGTTTTTATAGGTTTTATAAATAGCTTATTTAGTAATAATATTCTTTTTTTTATTAATATATTATATTTTAAGATAATTAAAAATTGTTATTTAATTTAAAAAGGTTTTTTAAAACTATTACTATATTATATTATAAAGCTTCTAGTTTATTATATATTTTATAACCTTAAAAAGGTTAAATAGCGCTTATTAAATATAAAGAATATTATTAAATACCTTTAATAGTATTATTAGCTTATTTTTTACTAGGGTATTTAAAATAGTAAGATTTTTATTATACTTTTCGAAAATTTTAGCTTTAGCGTTTATAAAATACTTTCCGCTATTATCTATATTATTAATAATCTTTAGCCTAACTTTTTTTATTTCTTTTTAATATTAAGTATAATATTTATATTTATATAAAATATATATAGTTAATAATATACTTAAGGGAATTAATAGCTAATTATATTAATTAAAGCGCTATTATAATCGGTAATAAAAAAGGTAGGTATTTTAGCTTTATATTATTATAAAAGGTTATTAACTTATTTTAAAAGCTACCGGAAGCTGCTTTTCCTTTTATTATCGATTATACCTTAAAATAATAAAAGATTTTTTTTTATATAAATTACCGCTATACCTTAAAAAAATAGTATCTTTTTATTATTTATTATATATATATAATTAAGCGATAAATTTCTTATAAATTAATGGAAAACATTTTAAGAGTAAAGGGGATAAATTTAAAAAGATTAGATCTATAGAAAATAGGTGCAAAGCGGCTCCTTTTAAGTATAGCGGGTACCCCGTACGGTAAAACGTAGCTAAATATAGCTACGGAAGCCCGGCGCCTAGGGCCCTAGGCGCTTTATTATACATTAATTGCCGCCTATATAAAAGAAAAAAGTACTATCCGTAGTACGTATAGTATAGCGGAATACTTCTTCCCTCCTATTTTAAGGCTGTAGGTTCGATTCCAGGTGCCACCACTCTTTTTTTTTATTTCCACCTTTTTCTTATCCCTAATTTTAGCCGCAGGTGGCCCTATAGAGAAAGCCGTAGGTAGCCCTATAAAATTTATAGTTTAGCAGCTGGCTAGCAGCTAATAGTAGCTAGCGGGCGGCTAGTAATAACGGGCTAGTAGGCAGTAGGTTAGTAGGCGGCGGGCGGCGGGCTAGCGGGCGGTATACTATAGCTAGCGGTAGGTGGCAGGCAGCTAGCAGTAGCTAGCGGTAGGGACTAGCAATAGCTAGCGGCAGCTGGCAGGTAGCTAGCGGTGGCTAACGGTAAGGACTATAGGGGGGGTGCTAGATGCCCTTAGCTATAAAGCCTATTCTATAGCTAATAGCTATAGCGATAGCGATAATATCTTAGCAGAATTAACCCGATAATAAAAGTAAAGTATAATAAGATAGCTAATAACCGTAGTTATAGCCTAATAGCTAATAACTATAGTTATAGCCCGATTTATAATAATTATAGTTATATAGTAACGGTAATTTTCCTTAAGTAGTAGCCTGGTTTATATAGGCGATTATATAGCAGGGGCGTATAATTATAGCTATTATTTAATAAAAAATATTTTTAAAGTAAAGGGGATAAATTTAAAAAGATTAGATTTATAAAAAATAGGTATAAAGCGGCTTTTTTTAAGTATAGCGGGTACCCTATATAGTGAAATATAGCTAAATATAGCTACGGAAGCCCGGCGCCTAAGGCCCTAGGCATTTTATTATATATTAATTGCCGCCTATATAAAAGAAAAAAGTATTATCCGTAATATATATAGCGTAGCAGAATACTTCTTCCCTCTTATTTTAAGGCTGTAGGTTCGATTTTAGGTGCTACTACTTTTATTTTTTATTTCTATCTTTTTTTTATCCCTAATTTTAGCCGCAGGTGGCCCTATAAAGGGAGCCGTAGGTGGCCCTATAAAATTTATAGTTTAGCAGCTGGCTGGTAGCTAGCGGTAGCTAGCGGGCGGCTGGTAATAGCGGGCTAGCAGGTAGTAGGTTAGCAGGCGGCGGGCGGCGGGCTAGCAGGCGGTATAGCAATAGCTAGCGGTAGCTAGTAGGTAGCTGGCGGTGGCTAGCGGTAAGGATTATAAGGGGGGGGGGTGGTAGCTGGTAGTAAAGACTATAAGGGGGCGCTAGGTACCCTTAGCTGTAAAGCCTATTCTATAGCTAATAGCTATAGCAATAGCAATAATACCCTAGTAAAATCGACCTAATAGTAAAAGTAAGGTATAATAAGATAGCTAATAACTATAATTACAGCCTAATAGCTAATAACCGTAGTTATAGCCCGATTTATAATAATTATAGTTATATAGCAACGGCGACTTCCCTTAAATAGTAGCCCGGTTTATATAGGTAATTATATAGTAGGGGTGTATAATTATAGCTATTATTTAATAGAAAATATTTTAAGAGTAAAAGGAATAAATTCGAAGAGATTAGATCTATAGAAAATAGGTGCGAAGCGGCTTCTTTTAAGTATAGCGGGTATCCCGTACGGTAAAATGTGGCTAAATATAGCTATAGAAGCCCGGCGCCTAGGGCCCTGGGCGCTTTATTATGCATTATAAATCGTTACTTTCGAATTTATATTATTTATTACTTATTATATTAAAAGATATTTACTATATTGCCCTTATTATTAAAAGTTTAATAATATTAATAACCCTTCTTTGTAAGCTATTTTAACGCCTTTTAAATAGATATATAAATACCTTACTTTTATTTATAAAAGCTTATTAACTAATCCTTTATTATATTAAATTTTAATTAAATATTAGAATATTTTTATTAAAGCGTTATTTTAAGTTTTTTTAGCTTTATAAAAAATAGGTTTTATATAATATAAATAAAAAAGGCAATATATACTTTAGATAACCTTACCTAGCTATATTAAGCTTTAAATATCTTTTAAAAACTATAATAAATATATTTACCTTTTTAAATAATAAGTTTCTATTTATTTAATATTAATTATATTATATAAGTAATTACTTATTATTTATAGCTAATTTTAATTATTATAGCATTATTTATTATAATAATTGTAAGCCGCTAAATACCTTAACTATATCCTAATATTATATAATTACCTTTTAACCTTTAAATTATTATTAAAAATTTAATAGATTTTATAACCTTATTTAAATCGGCCTTAAGATCCTTATAAATATTATATCTATCTTAAAAAAGTTTTAGGAAGGGAGAAAGGTTAAAAAGTATTAGCTAATAATAATTTATAGCGGTAATATTTAAGTTTTAATTATAATAATTAGCTTATTATTACGCTTTAAGACCTATATAATTTAAAACCTATATTATCGCTAAAATAGTAAAAAAACGATATTTAATTAAAAAGGGTGTATTTTTAATAATAAATTAATTAATTCTAATAAGAAATTAAACGATTAAATAAAGCGTTAATATATAGTTATTAAGTAAAGTATAGTAGCGATAGCGGTAGCTAAAGGCGCTAATTAGTGTAGCTATTAGCGCTATTAGCGGCTTATACCAGTATACCCTCTAATTTAACCGGTGTAAATCTCCAATCTTAAATTAATTTTATATATACACACTAGGTAGTAAGCGTAAAGTTTTATATATAGGGTTTAATATGCGGTGTGTATCCTCCCGATTATAGGTTTGCGAATCTCTATTTTTAAAAATAAAGGAAGCAACCGAAGCAATTTAAGCTATTCAGCACCTTCTCCGCTAACCTTTATCCTAGCTCCCGCCCTTAAAAATCCTCCTATAGAGGGGGATAAATGATTAGCACTTGCGAGGCGCGCTTTAAGCGCTTTTAATCTGCTTGTAAACGCTATGGAAATACTGGTTAAGCAGGAAGCTAAGGAGGACGAGGACAAGGAAGTGGTGTCAACGCTGCGTGGGCGCGCGCGAGAAATAGTGTTTTTTTGTGGTGTGGTGTGTGGGACAAGTTAGTCAGTGTAAGATTGACCGGGGGGGGGGGGTAAAATCACTTGGCTTGAGACAGACAGCGGCAAGCCTCGTCCCAAGTCAGCTGAGCGCCTCTCATTGAGAATGGCCTGCCATTGTGGACCATCCTAGTGGTAAAGCTTGCACGGACTACTGTCAGGGGTATTTATCTTTTCAGCATTGCTTTGAGCCTCATCCCAAAAACTATCTAGAAAGTTTTCTGTGACCCTGCGAGACTGGCTTGCGCCCGTACATAGCCATCCGACATTGTACCGCTACTCAATCAGACAATCATGTTCTTAGCCTTGTGCCAGATCATTTAAGAAACACCTTCCAAGAAAAGTGTCAGATGGACGTATGCGTTTAAGGTTTGCATTATTCACAACATGCCTCCTTATCAGGGCTGCAACTTATTATACTAAATCCACTTAGTATAATATAATAGATATAAATAAACCCATTATATCCATTCCACTAACGAATAAAATAAGTCTATTTTATTCCACTAAAGTATTTAGTGGATATAATATAATAGATTTAAGTATAATATAATAGGGGGGGGTAGGTATTTCCCTTTCTCCCTCCCTTCCTCCCTCCTTATCTTATTATAATAAGATTAAATTAGATTAGATAAGATAAGTATTTTTTCGGTTAAGGCTTCGCCCTAAATCCCTTCCTTTAAAGAAAACCCACGGAATTACATTATATTATATTAAATTATACTACAGGTCGGTTAATTACATTACATTTCCACTAGCGGCTAAAAATTTTATATTCCATTATATTAAGAGGTTCAGTAGATGTAATATAGTGAGTTGCAGCCCTGCTCCTTATAAAGTGTAGGTAGGTAAAACTGTCTATCTCAATTTGAGCGATTCATCCAGTGATCAGCGAACCCAACTTGGTACCTTTCCAAACCGTCCAGCCGGGTTGATCCGGCGTGTCCGGCTGCTTATATTTGTCACACTGGGCCAGCAACTGTGATCCAAGTTTGACATGTAATTCGGCACCGGACGGCTGGAGGCAAACGATCATGACAAAGGGAGATCGATGTCGGCACGCAATGTTACTATAATATCAGTGTGAAATTGACCGCCGCTTGACAATTTTTTGCAGGGGGCCCCGGAGATTCGTGCCAGGAAAAACGGCAGGCACACCAACGAAACCAGACGGCCACAACTACTTCCAACACCTGTAGTGCTTTTCACAGCTACGATTATCAGTATCCATTACTATACAACTTACGTCAACTGTTCTATGCCCCGAACGTATTAAAATAATTGATGACCAACGTACTCGTTGAAATATATGAGCTAGTATCGCAATTATGCCCTTGTTTGTCAGGCCTCAATTTTATTTTGAAATTGGTTTTATATTTCTTTTTCTTTTTCTAGTCTAGCTATTGCAGTAGTAGTATTGATACCAGATTGATCTAGTCTTACAAGATGGTGATTCTCAAAAACTAGATAGGCACGAATAGAACATAGATTTGAGAAACTAGTGCTGCAGAGCATGTAAATAGCAAGGAGTTTAGGACACTGGGCGCCACATTTGCACCGATTCATGTTCTGTCTTTTCCAGCGCCAGTCTCTGTTCTCTTTTGGATGCATCCGAGCTTCCAACATCTTCGTTCCTCAGATCCCAAATCTTGTCTATTCATTCAGTACCCGAAAAGTGGCTGACGTTGCCTTGTGAAGGCAAAAATCAAGAAGATGCAGATGCAGTGTGTACGGCGGTAACCAGGGCATGGATTGCAATCAGGAAACGCGCAGCAAACCCCGGCGACAGATGCGAACTGTACGCAGAGAGAGAAATTCGTGCTATTCTGAATCTAGACAGACAAGGAGGTGGTTGAGAAGAATGGGATCACAACAGTCACCCTGTCATGGAGAGACGAGGCCACCTGGGCCAGTCGGCCGGCTCGTACGCACATGCTGTCATTCAAGCCCAGCTCGTTCGGGTCACAAGCAGCATTTCTCCTCACCTCAACATCTTGCAAACACCAGGAGATCAGAGACCAGTACTGAGTTTTAGACAAAGATTCAAATTCTGGAATTATATACATGATGATTTAGCATACCTGGACATGGCAGTCAGAGTCAATCTGGTGGATTATGCAGCTCTACCAGGCCGCAGACCCCCTAGGTACTTTGCAGCAGACGCAGGCCCAGCAGGCTCAGCAGCCCACTAATTCATGGCAGGCTTCACGTCGATTTGCTATTCACATGCCTTCAACATGGTATTCATGACCAGAGTGGGAAAATATGACTTTAATCCTATACAATGCAGATTTACCCCAGGATTCCCACAAGCGCTAACGGTAAGAGGACAATGGGCGTTTCTTTATATAGCAATATTAATGATAATTATAATCAAAAATGTACTAGTTAAACTCTTGTTATCTAAAGAGCAAAATCAAATATCTATAGATAAAATTAAATAGTTTACTCTCTGACTAGGAAAGAGAGTATTGATTCGGCATGTTGCCTAGCAACTTGATGTTGCTGACTAAAAACAAGATGGCCACCAATCCAAGCAGCCCGATATGAACACCATAGTAATCCCGGCGCAGCTAAGATTTTCGTGAATGCTCTTCCTGTGGCAATTAGAGTGGTTTCGTGTCACCTCGAGAGAAGGCGGAGGTGCCTGGAACACGGTAACCCGCTGATCGGTCGGGGGAGCGCTGGAGACCCCCAAAACCTTAGGAATTCAGGTGGCGTCTGCACGACCCTTGCTGGACCAATGACTGCTGCCCAACCCGGCGGAGGTGCGTCGTACAGACTCTAGCGCTTATCTTGCACAAGCCAATCAAAAAATTCACAACGACAAGCCAGTAAAGAACAATAAGTCGGGGGAGTAGAACATGAGGTGCGTGGCAAGACTGGAGCAAAGCCTACTTCCACGGTCAATTAGCTAGCAACTCGACGAAAGGCTCCTATCCTGATGAAATTGATACAAATCACAAACTTAATCACGAACCTGGCTGGAAACCGACTGCTATAGTGTAGTCCTTCGTCACGGTGTCGGTTGTTTTGCCTGCGAATATACTATACGAGAAGTGTGTAAAAATGATGCGCAGTGTGAAGCAGGTTTTCCACGTCACGTTTTTTCCCTTTCTTTTGTTTCACAAAAAAACTTCTCGCTGAAAATCAGCTGCATGTCAAAGTATATTCGTATAAAAGAGCAATCAATGAGGAAGAAAAAAAAATGATTTGATACAACTACTAATACCATTAATAAATTATGTTTAGCAGCACATTTTTAGAAAGGAAAAAAGGAGGGAGAGGAAAGAGAAATATTAACAGAATTCTACAATGTATGGACCCCTGCGTGCAATTTAACACTTTAATGAATATAGTATCTGGAAACCCTATTCACCTGCTTGGAAGTTACCTGATGACTGTTTCTAGTGATTCAGAACACATATGAAGGTGGCACGATAATTGCCACGGCTGAAATCTCGGTTTTCAGTCTTCTCGGCTTGCTTCCACTCAAGCGTTGATGGACATTAATTCTTCAGCGGAAGGGATTCGCTACACCTGAAGGCAGAACATATTGCATATACATAGCCTCGGTTGCAGAACATGCAACATAGACTCATATCGAGATATGAGCACGCTCCCTTTGGCCATGTAACGACGTGTAAGTTCTGAAACATAGAAATCATGACGTTCTGCCGTATCCATCAGAATTCTGTAATGAGTACTACAAATTCAGTGGCCCTGGCCAGTCCCTAAATCCAAAACGTTCGCTGCGTATTATCTGTTCTTTGGTAAACTTGGCAAACAACTCCATGGGAGCCGGCTTCGGGTCCACCAGCCGAGGCCTGCGACCGCACATTCCCATAGTCGGCGCTCTCCAGCTCTATGACCGGCATTTGCAGTTCCAGGTCGTTCGAATCACTGCACGAATATATCTGGTCGTTATTAGTGACGTCCTGTCTGATCCGTCCGGTGGCCGTTATGCTTCTCGTATGGCCCGTATTGGGTGCCAGACGGAGAAGACACGGGGTAGCTCGCTGCAGGGTTCTGAAATGGACGTAGATGTCAACGAGGCAATGGAGGAAGATAGTGATGGTGAGGTGGTGAGTATTTCCAACCATCGCAATCAACATGTATCCCACAGCTGGTTATTATACACCTTGCACTGCTCCCGTGCAAACGATGGGAATCATGTAACGTATCATGACTGACCCTTCTGCAGGATTCATATCCGTCGGGTTCGGGCATTGACAATTCTGAACTGGAAGCGCTTGACGAATCGAAGAAAAAAAGGTCGAGCGGTCTTCAAGGTGTGGGGGAATCGGAGCAAGACAAGCTCGGCCGTGTTGCATCCGATTCAGATGAATCGGAACAAGAGAGGAATGACCGAGAATTGATGGCTGGCGTTAACTAACATTCGTGGAACGCGTCAAAAGAGGCGACTTGTTTGGTGGAACCCAGAGGTGGGGCTCTCACCTCATGCATCATCAAATTCAGCGTACATTTCCTATATACTCTGCAGTCTTTGACAGGACCGTGCCAACATTGAACCGCCGATGATATTGAAACCCGCGGCGATAAGGCACTGGGGCGAAGCAAATGTCAAACGCACTTTCCCTTCAATCAATGGGCATACATTTTACTTTTTTCTTTTGACCAGCTTATATTTGAATGGTTCGTCAAATACATGAACAGAACCTGTGTCTATCAGGACTTTTCTTGACGGTGCCTGCTTTATCATGGAGTAATTTGCAGAGTCCAACAAGGCCCGTTCGCCGGCCACCTTTCTCGCGGCGTATACGAGGGGCCCGGGTGCAGTCTTTCCCTCCGCTTGCAAAGCCTTGACTCTGGAATCGGTATCATCCCATTCATTCGCGGTAATAGCATGGCCTGGAGGTGCGGGGTTCGAGAAGAGCATGCGGACTGCAGAGATAGAGCTCATCAGCACAAAGCTCTTGATAGATTTGATCTGCATCGCTGCTTCCAATGCCACCTGGGTTCCCTGAACAGTTGTTCCGATGACATAGTGAGTAGCGGTGCTGAACGACACAGGCTGGGCAAGATGTACCACGGCTGTAGCATCTTTGAAAGCCGCCGCAATCTGGAGCTTTGAAGAGAGGTCCGTGACCTCAACCAACGAGAAGAACCCTTGCGATAGGTACGGGTGAAGAGGGGATTCGGCGGATCGCAAATGCGGAGAGCGCTCAAGAGACCTGACCGTGCCTCTGACAGCGTAGCCCGATGACAGAAGAGATAGGATGACCTGTCCGGCTATGTACCCATTGGCACCCGTCACAACGACCAGGCTCTTCGCCTGCTGTGGATGGCTGAGATTGTCGCAATGTTTGTATTTTTGGACGATGTGATGTAAGTATTACTTGTTGCTGCATAAGAGGACATCTTTTACCATTGCCTTGCTGCATTATATATTTATAGTGTCTTGGATTCAATATATTCTCTTTCATATGTTTAGTAATCTTGTTCAGGGTCTGATCACGGTTCCGGCAAAACAGTCTTGTGGTAATTATACGGGCTAAATAAGCGTGCAAATAAGCGTGCAAATAACCGTTGCGTTGGCCACTTTTTCTATTTGCCAGCACAACTTTATTAAAAACACGTTTGAATAGGTATTTTAACCTATTGCAATTTTCGAGGCGGTAATTACCTTTTAAGGAATCGTTTTACAGCTTTTTTAACGATTTGGACGGCGGTTTTCAACCCTAACCTATTACCTAGTGACTTTTCTGCCAACCCCACTTCACTCCGTCTAGCGTGATCACTCCATGTGCGCCAAAGCGCCAGTCGTTGCCAACGGCATAGCTTTTGGGAAGCGCTTCAACAGGAGGGGAATGCCGAAGAAGTGATCACCGTGTCCATGAGTGACATATATGTACCCAAGTTTGCGGTTTGGTGCGATTCCCTCGATCCACTTGATGACATCCTCCGTCTGGGAGATGGTGATTGGCGTGTCCACCAGGACCACTTCGGTCCTCGAGTAAACAAGGGTGCAAGAGATGAGCGACCAGGTAACTCCAGGTCTGTTACTAATGGAAATCGGAGGCACAACGTAGACAGCTGCACGTAGTTGGGATTACATGGTGATAATAGTTGAGAATGGTTGTGATGTGTTGATTGTAAAAGGATTGAAGGACTGCTTCTTGGCTAGAACCGCTAGTTAAAAGTACAAATTCAACTGCAGCGCAAGCATGTCATCAAGACGAAGACCGACGCTGCCTTTATCATCAGCAGTAACCTCGGATTAAAGTTTCAAAATGTACTCTCCTAGTCATATTTTGGCCACATTCTGTGACGGGCTTCCCACGGACAATAGTTAGCCCAGGCTATTGCTGGCCGACAATCATCAAGACACAATATTGATCCACAATGACACATAGACGACGGCCGAGGCAAATGTTCATATCATCTCTCTGGGCTGCGGGGCTTCAAACAAACCCGGGCATACCCAATTTACAACTGGGCCTAGGTCTAACGATTCTTGACTGCACCCAGGTTGCGCGCCAGCTTCACTAAAGGGCTTGTGAGAATAAAAACATAAATGATGATGTGACTTCCTACCTCTGACAGGGATAGTAGCCAAATCGGCGACACCTCGAATTGGAAATCATCACCCGAGCTTGGCATCATACGCATTGCCCGTTCTATCAGTCGACCAAGACCCAAGGAAGCTTGCCCCACTGGATTTGTGAACAAAGAGGTTTGGCCACATATGAGCCGAGGTCGGATTGCCGGTCCACCAGAACTCCTAAATTCCACCCATCCCCCTAGGTGACACATGCAGTAACACGGCCCGTCCCGTCTGACGCGGCCCGACGGGACCGATTCATGAAACTCTGCTCACTGTTTGATTGTAGGTCCAGAAGTGTCACGGTGCGCCATAGAGAGTGGGTAGTTACCGTGACAAGAAGTATGAAATGATGTTTAGTAAACATCGTAATGCCTCGGCATACTTGCATCCTCGCTGCGCCATCGATATAATCAGGGTTGCAATCCACTACACTACACCCACTGGGTCTATCAGTGGGATGTAAATGTAAATATTTCGGCTTCAGTGTAAATGTAGTATAGTGTATAGACCTTCAGTGTAGTGTAGTGGGCTTAAATGTATTATAGTATACCGTATATTGCGCCTCGTAAGGTGCACACCAAATTTAGGTGTGCACCTCACAAGGCGAGCCTTTAGATTACATACCACCTTAATATCTATCGGTCGGCTTGCTTCTCACGTATGTACGCGATAGGGGGGGTAAACTGATTCGTATTGGGTCTGGTTGGTTAGTTGCTTGAAGCTATCGCCAGAAGGTCTAGGGGAGGCGTTTCGGCCGGACTATCTATCGGGCCGAAAGGGCCGGATTATCTATCGGGCCGAGAGGGCCGTATCGATAAGGGCCAACTGCTTTTAATCAGGTCACGTGACTCCCGGCTTATATAACGGAGGCAGGCTTAATTGCGCATTGCGTATGGTAAGGCTCACACCTTAATTGTTAGTGCACCTTACAAGGCGCAATGCAGGGTCTGTAATGATTTTACACTCTCGTCCACTACACTACACCCACTGGGCTTATTAGTGGAATAAAATGGGCTTTAAAATGCCCTCAGTGTAATGGGTGTAGTGGGCGAGTTTACACCCACTACACTACACTGAGTGTAAACAGTGTAGTGCTTTGCAACCCTGGATATAATCTCTACTGTGGTTTTCTCTCATAATATGAGGCTTTTTTACTGCGTGTCCAAACAACCATCAATCCAATCCAATCATCACTTTCAATTTCACAACAAGTTTGACTCGATCTCGAGCAATCATCAATCATGCCGAAGTGGGTATTCCAGTACACGAAGGGCGCCTTCACCCGGGAGGACAAGGAAAAGTTAGCGCAGGGCATGGCGAATATTTATACCGCCTTTGGGCTGCCCGCATTCTACGCCCATGCGCACTCTGTCGAGTTTGAACAGGATAATATCTGGTCCGGTGGCAAGCCCGCCGAGCCATCTGCTACCATCTCCATCTACCATGCCGCAGCCAACGTACGAAACAAAGAAAGAGTGCGTATCAGCTTTCTCCTGCTACAGTTGTCTATCCATTGTTTTCATGACAGTCTTCCACAATCCAGTGCTTTGGGGTTCATAGCAGGTGACTAACACATTTTAGAGGTGAAATGTTTTTAAAGGCCCTTGACGATTTCGTTCGCCCAGTTCTGAAGCCTAAAAGGTATCAGGTGGGAGTCCAACATCTATGAGACCCCACGAGACTTTTGGAGGTGCAGGGTATGATCCCTTCTGACTTTGATACCGACTTGTACAAAGAATGCGTCAGAGAGGATACCTTTCCCGAGGAGGACGAGGAATAACTTCTCAGCCAGCAGGGATACTTCGTACGTGAAGCCCACTGAAGATGACATTCTTCGATTGGAATATACTGACTGTAAATAGGACCAAGCCCGTTTCCAGTTGCCAACGCACTAAGTGACAAGACTTGATAAGTTGTGTAAGTTTGGGGGGGGGGTCTTATGTCCTCGGGGAGCTTTGCTGGGACAAATCAGCTTGTATAATTATTTGACGCTGCCATTTGCGCGACGTTGAATGAAAAGCGTGATCTTGAGCCAACCCTGTTAC
This sequence comes from Diaporthe ilicicola, assembly GCA_023242295.1. Taxonomy (NCBI): domain Eukaryota; kingdom Fungi; phylum Ascomycota; class Sordariomycetes; order Diaporthales; family Diaporthaceae; genus Diaporthe; species Diaporthe ilicicola. Next base: position 26,345 of record JALPVH010000097.1, on the reverse strand, counting down.
TTCGCCTTCCATAGCTACCTAGCCTGCGTGGTTCCATCAGAGCTCAATCCAGCACTTCTCTTCTCACAGGCAGGAGGGCTCTCTCCCATGGGCAAAAGTCCCAAACTAGAGATGGGAGATTCGAACCGGTCAAATCGGAGGGTACACCGGTATATATGCAGCCACTAATGCCCACCCATACTCCCACCACCCAATTAGTATGTACACCGCTAAATTGACCATTATAGCTATTATAGCGACAGTGGTCCTTATCACCGTACTATCTATATATACTTGAGAGCACCTAATTGCTTAAACCCGTGGTGTTTTGGTGACGATTTACTGCGGTAATATTTAAGTTACATTTGTAACTTGACGGAGAGAGCCTATCTCTTGGTCTCTCTACCCAAGCATAGCACAGACTGGGCATTTTGTTGCTGTCCAGATATCATACGCGGAAATGTCTTGGATCTGCCCAATGTTGAGTTCTCCAGGTACGCAGCAAAAGCTCCCTGGCTTTACTACCAATTACTCTCTCCCTGTCCCAGAATACGTAGCCCCACTGTCTTAATTCGTCCGGGATGTCGTCGCCATATCTGTTACTGTAGGTCCCCTTCCACATCAGGCACCAGCAGAAAGGGGGTCCCGCCTTGGTGGCGAAGGAGTCACCCAGGAAGAGCAGAGGCTCCTGCTCATCTTGGCGCACGTCGTTTGGGGAGGGATGTAGATCGCGTCGCTTAAAGCCATAGGCGACTGCTGATAACATATCCTCAAGAAGCCATTTACCCACGTTGTCTATAACCAGTCTGAGCCGGGCATCTTGGTCGCCTTCCGGTAGCGCGAGAAATTTAAGGAAGTACGGTAGGCCCCTGGAGACCGCACTCTGTATAAAACAGTGCATGTGAACTGAAAATTAGATCTTATTAGACCCAGCGGTTCACATGTGGAGAATGGGACACTCACAATCGTAATCTCGAATATCGTTGCCGTCCGTGAAAAAGGCGATCTCTTCCCTGTGCTGCTCGTCATAACGTAACAGATCGTCTCTCATATCGTTGAAAAGATCTTCGATTATGTTTCGCATGTGCTGGAAGATGCATATCATTTCTTCGACCTCCCATGGCTCAAACGTCTCATAGAACATACATGCCACTTCCCAGCGGTCAGTAGATGCAGGGTCCTTATCTGGGCCCATGCCGTAGCCGAAGATATCACACCACACCTGAACACGGTAAAGTGCCCTGACTAGACGAACGGATTCGGATCTGCTTGGGCGTTTTTGGAGGTATCCTTCGCGGCCCGCGTCAATGGTAGCTTCATCTTGTGGTGCGAAACCGTCCACTTGCTCTCCATCTTTATAGGGTGCCAGCCAAGAACTTGTGGAATGACCAACCCCGTTGTGAGAGGAGGAGTCGGATCCGGAGGATGAAGAAACGTCGCCTTCGGGGAGTGGAGTGGCTTCCCCAAGCCCTTCATCCAGTTGTTGACAAAGGTTGCCCAGGAAAAGGTCGGAGAAATAGGCAATCAACGGCTTTACCACCGACAAGTAGTATTGGCTCATTTCGACGAGATCTCTCTCGCAGAATTGTTCACCGAGCGAGGCTCCTTGAGCCCATGACCTTCGAAAATCCAGGACCTTTGTCATGCTAGATTATACAGCGAGCACGAGTTAATTTACCAATAATGTAGTGACGCCAAATTGAAACAGAAGCCAATGACACAGAATCTCATAGGGTACGGTACTCGGGGAATATACAACTTAACGATTCTTTCCTTCTCTGTTTTCTTGGGCGGCCCCAAGTCGACTTTCGAAGTGGTGTGGGCAGCCCACATATCAACAAAGGCAGGCCCCAGGGATGTATCAAGAGCGGTTCGTAGCATCAGCTTGCGGTCACCGTCCAGGTACTGACGGTGTAGAGCCGGTGAGGCACGTACCGCTGCACGGAGGTCCTCTATGCCGAGCCCAAACTCGAAGACCCTTAGGCGGATTTCCGGTGGTAGCCCCTCGAAGGTTTGCTGCAGGCAGTGCTGATGGCCTGCGGGGTTCGGGACCGTCTCTTGCATACTCGACAACGACTGAGAGGGTTTGCCATGATCCTGAGCGTGTGACTCGCTGGGGTCGGTACTGGCAGGCTCTGTGACATCGCCTCCGTCATCATCCCCGGAATGTTGGCTTGGCGGCAGGCTGGTCTGGAGATTGACTGCCGGTTCATGTGCGAGAGAGCTAGAGCCGTCCCCGTGTCTGTGGCCCACACAACGAGGGAAGACACGGTGCTTGATCAAGTTATGCATTTTTGTGTTGCCCCTGTTGGCGGAGGGTCCCAGTAGAAAGAGTTGTGACTGGTTAGGAAGCGGCTCGCGTGGCCTCGGAGCTAGGCGGCCCGATGTGAAGCTGGCAGGTGGCTGCCCGTTCCTTGGCGTCTATCTCCATCTCATCTCCATATGGAAGGAGGCCTCCAGAATTTTCCGGTCCCCTTCAACCCAAGCATCTACTATATACTCTTAATCCATGCAACATCAGCGAGTTCAAGAGAATACAAGTATTCTTCTCGGCTTTCACAGTCAGCCCCAGCTACAAGCTCATCATGCCGTCCAAACCTCGCAGCACAGCAGGAGAACCTGTCGAAGCTGTCCAATCTTCGAGCATACAGGGCCTCCCACCACCAAGTACCGAGGGCATGCATAAGGAAGTAGAGAAGTGCTGGACAAAGCTGATTAAGAGCCTCGAAAATTTTCTTGAAGAAGAGCCCGAGGGGCCTCGCCGTGAGAATATTCTCGCATGCCTTTACTTTGCACAAGAGCATGGCTACCCAGAGGATCCGTACTGTCTATGGGCGGTTGATGGGGTTGCGAGATGTATGGATGTAAAGGAATTTATCAAGATTTCTAGTCAGGACTGGCCTCAAATGCAGCATGCTTTTTCCTGTGTAAGATATCTATCTACCTGCTTGCAAGAAAGCTCCATACTAATCTCTTCCAGCTCGGTGGTCAGAGGTGGCTGGATTAAGCTCTCTCCTTCTATTTGTCCCCTCTTAGAGGGGCCCTCTTCGCGTTACTTGTACGGACTTTTCAGCCTACTACCCACGAAATACACGCTGCGGGCTCGTGGTGTAAAATTTTACGGTAGCGCTGGTAGAATTACGATAGTGCCTAGAGATGTCGGCGAAATTTCTGCTTGCTGTGCCGCTTTTTATTTTTGGCTGGGGGACCAGTTGGTAATGCTTACAGGCCCGCGGGTAGAGAGGATTATTATTAGTGGTTAGCACAACGCTGGCCACCATCCTGCGCCGAATTGCAAAGGCCAGATTGAGATCGATGTACTTCCCGAGGTCATTTCTAAAATCAACGGCCTTCGGCTACATCACAACGAAAAATTCCCCATATATCCCGGCCGGGTTTCACGGCCATTCAGCCTCTAATGAGGGCTGGTGAGGCCAGTATGTGGGTTCGTATTTTACGTGCTAACGTTACGTGAAACCATATGGACCAATATAATCTTACAACCCGATTCGCGCTACTAGTATGCATTGCTGTTGCTGGCTCATTATACATTTACCTGTTATACTCGCGCGGACATCAGACTAGCAGACTTATTACATATGTAGGCTGTTCGAGTGATAAGTATAAACGTCCGTATATTCCAAGACCTCATCTCCTAGATCAACCAAGTCGCATCTGACAGATCGAAACCGCTTCGCTATCACCTGTCATACTATCGGAACAGGAGTATCTATTTGTAGAGATAACTTCCATCTACCGAGATCCTGTTGCATATCTCGGATGGGCAACTTCGGCCAGAGCAAGGCCCAAAGACCCATTGTGTTGCAAACCATACTCAAGGCTGGTAGTCTACTAAAAACAGCTCAAGCAAGCTTGATGACTCCACTATCAAGCGGGCCCACAATACCTTGAGCTTCGAACCTCGTGGAGACTCAATTGAGGATGGAATTTGATCAAAATATAAAAGGATGGCATCTGAGACAACTGTGGCTCTCTGCCGTCCATTGAAATCAAACAGTTTAAACGCTTTAACCCAATAACAGAACTCAATTTTTCACAAGTTTTAGTCCTCATGTTTCACAAGCCGTTACTACCACGCATCGTTATCAAGTATATCTCAGCTCAGGAACCCGTCAAACAAGTTTTATGTCGACACTCTCGTAGCTCTCAAGGGAGCATCGAAGGATCCCATGAGGACGAAAAACATCGACGCCTGTTTGAAGAAGGCCCGCGAGACGCCCGACGCTATCACACGGGAGCAGGTCATATGGGCCATACATGGAAAGGCTGCCATTATTGAAGATCGAAAGAAGCAAATTCTCAAAGTGCACAAGGATCATGGAGAGGAGCTTGACAAGGTTTTCGCCTTGGTAAGTAGATCCCTACATCCTTCCTAGTCGCAGAGAGTAGTAGCAGGCCTCTACTAGGATCAAATCTCTTATAGAAGGAACTGACTGGAGACCAGTGTCTTGCTGGGTCTCATGCAATGATGGCTGGCCAGGGAAATAATTCTTCGTCCTCCAACCCACAGCCGCCGGTTCAGACTGCACTTAGCTGCGTACCATCTAAAGACGCAAAACCAGTTCCGAACACGACACCAGCACCCGCCCCGGCCGGCCGGTCTCAACCAACTGCCACAACCGGCCGTGGTCAACCGTCTACCACAACAACCCGCGCCACACAGACCAAGCCGACTTTCCAAATTCCTAATCCTACAGAGAATGAAATTAAGGCAGTTGCACTATACTCAGATAAGTGGCAAGATCATCCTTACGGAATGCATACGGTAAGGCCTAAGAGATTCCCATATCTTTATTATCGAATGTGAAGTATAACTTTATCACAAACAGATCTGGGCACAGATAAGAATAAACCCTGATTACGGTCTTAGCCAGAAGGAAGTAAATATTGACATAGGTTATGACACGGGCAGTACGGCACAAGGTGTTCCCGCGTCTATCCTTAAGGCTATAATTGGAAAGAGCCCGCGGGTAAAATGGTTTGAAGATAAGTCGGCAATGGCTGACGGAAATATTCGCATCACACATACGAGCATGTTCCAGCTCAAGCTCTTCATGGACAAACAGCGCAAAATACCCTTACAAGACTGGTTTGATACTTTTGGCAGTGTGAATGCAGGGTTCCCTTTGTCTGCTGGGGATATGCGGTTTAAGACTGGACTTCATTTTGCAAATTTGTCTGGCGTTAAATCACCTCGGATTGTCGGGAAATCCCTGCCAGCTGTTATGTATCAAATGCACAAATGGCAGTAAGGAAACAAATCATGGTTATTCCAGAATGATTTGATCAGGAACTAACAGTATTATAGAAGGATAAATTGAAACAAGTGGCTTCGTTTCTAATCTCTATACATTTAGAGTGTATACGGTGCCTTTATATTATAGTAAACACTTAAAGGCCCAGCATTTAAAAAAAGATTAAAATGAGATTAATAGCCTTAATTCTTTTATTTTATAAACTAGCGATTAAAAACCTATTAATCTATTTTTCTAAAGTTATAATATAAATTAATTATATTTATATATATTATTATTAATATTATTATTTTTTTAAATTCCCTTATTAAGCTAAAAATAATAGTAAATATCCGAGAAGGATAAAATATAATATATCTTTTAAAATTAATATAATAAGTTTTATTATATAAAGCTTTCTATAATAACTTATTAATCTTTTATAAGCTTATTTATAATTAAAAGCTGCTATTTTATATTAATAGCTATAGTATTAAGCCGCATTTAATTTATTTACGTTAGTGTTATTAATAAGCTATTAGCCTATTAAGGTTAAAGCTATTATAGGTTATAAGTAACTTAATCTAATATTATTAAGCATTATATAAAAGTGTTATCGCTATATAACTTAAATAAGTTACTTAAAATAAGCGATATTAAAAAGCTACTATTGCTTTAACTATTTTATAAGATATATATAAATTTAGCTTTACTTAAATATAAACTTATTATAATTTTATTCTATAAAACTATTTAAAAGTAATTATTTAGCCTATTATATAAAATTAAAATAACTATTAATTAAGCTTAAACTAATATATATATTTATTAAGCGAGTTTATAGCTATATTTAAAATAAGTAAATAAGGCCACTATATTTCATTATTTAAATATATAAATTTAATAGCTTATAAATAGCTATAAAAATAAGTTTTATTTATAAATTATATTTTATTTTTTAAGTTTCTTTATTAAGCTAAAATAATAGTAAGTATTTAAAAGAGATAAGATATAATATATCTTTTAAAATTAATATAATAAGTTTCACTATATAAAACCTTTTATAATAACTTATTAATCTTTTATAAGCCTATCTATAGTTAAAAGCCGCTATTTTACGCTAATAGCTATAGCGTTAAGCTGCGCTTAATTTATTTACGCTAGTGTTATTAATAAGTATTAAGGTTAAAGCTATTATAGGCTATAAGTAACCTAATTTAACGCCGTTAAGCACTATTAATATATAAAAGTGCTATTATTATATAACTTAAATAAGTTATTTAAAATAAGCTATATTAAAAAGCCGTTATTACTTTAAAGGTTTTAGCTCTACTTTATAAATATATATTTATTTATTATAACCTTATTCCGCTATATTATAAAACTACTCGAAAGTAATTATTTAGCTTAAACCGAGATAACTATTAATTAAGCTTAAACTAGCACTTATATATATTTAAAACCTTTAAATTCACTAGGTAAAGCTATTATATTTCATTATTTAAATATATAGATTTAATAGCTTTATAGCTATAGAAATAAATTTTAATTATAATAAGTAAATATTTAATTAAATAAGAAGTTTTCTTATTAAAGTAAAAAAGTATAAAGATAGAAACCTTTTCTTATTTAAATAAATTAATATATTTATTATTACTTTAAAGATATATAAGATTTATTTTAAATAAAATAAAGAAATTTATTACCTATAAAATAAAAATTAATAATAAGCCGAGAAAAAAATAAAAAGTTATAAATTTAATATACTTTTTTAAAAAGATTTATCTTTTATTTAAATAAATTAAAGAAATAAAACTTAACTATAGAAATAAAATATAATTAAATAAAATTTAGTTTAAAAAAATATAATTATAAGTCTTTTAACCTTATATACTTAAAAAGGTAAAGCCTAATTATAAAAATATAATATAATTAAGGCGCATTAATTAATATAGTTTACTATATTATAGAATAGATTATATTATAGGATACTTTTATTAAAACTATTAACTTCCGGTAACCCTAATACCTTTATAAGATAAATAAATTAATAAAAATTAATATTTATATATATTAATTAATTTAAACTATTTATTTCTAATTAATTTAATTAATTTAAAGGGGTAAGGGTAATTATAATATTAATTTAAAATAGTTTACTTTTAATATAAACTATTTAATTAGTATTAATTAATATTAACTATATTATTAAAAACGTAATTTATAGCAGTTAATTAAAATATATATATTAGCATTAATTAATATTAATTAAGCTTAAAAAGCTATAATTTATTTAAAGTTTAATTAATTAAAGTTTTTTATATTTTTTTAATAAATTTTTATATTATATTTAGTTTTACTATAGTTATTATATTATTATTTTATTGGTCCGCTATAGCTTACCTTTTTATTATTACTAGCTATTTTACTAGCTAGCTACTTTCTTTTTTATTTTCCTTTAATAATTATATAAGATTTCTTAATAATAAGTAACCCTTTAAGCTATATTTAATTTCTTTTAGCTTTTTAATATTTAAAAAATGCTATATTAATATTTTAAAGTATATAAATCTTATCCTTAAAAATAATAAGTTTATATACTATTATTTATATACCCTTTACTAACTAATTAATAGCCTTAAGAATTAATATAAAAAAGCTACCTTAATATATTAATATCCTATTTTTAATAAAACCGGATTATTATATAGTTTATTAAGTATTAAATAATATTTATAATTTCTATTTTAAAAGGGATATAGGAAGGGATAATAGTAAAGTTTATAAGTAAATATTTAGCTTAAAAATAATAATATTTAAATCTTAAAAAGAAATTTTAGCTTCTTTAAACTTAAACTTATAATTCTTCTTTATAAAGACCTTATTATAAGCTATTATAAATATAATAAAAAACTTAAGCTTAATAATATAGATAATAAATATTTAAATAAAAAGGTTAATTTTATCGCTATATATATACTTAAATACTTAAAATAACGCGATATTTAAAAGCTAAAGTAAATAAGAAGAATATAGCGGTATATTAATAGGGATAATATTATATAAACTTAGCTAATATATAGCTTTTATAGCTATTTAAGATAAATATCCGGTATATAGCCTTTTTTTATAATTTAATATATTTATTAAAATATTAAAGCTATTTTAAACTAATTATATTATCTATTTATCTATTTAAAAAAATAAAGATTATTTAATTTATTAAAAACTTTAACTTTTCGGTTTAATTAGTAAAATAGTAGGCGGCCTTAATAATTATAAATAATAAAATATATTTACCCTTTATATTAATATATTTAATAGCTATAAACTATTTTTAGTTATTAGGCTATATAAATTTAGCCTTTTTAGGTTTATTAATATATAAAATAACTATTAATATAGTTATTTAGCCGATTATAAAGCCGGTTTTATTAAAGTTATATAGGTTATTATTAGTAATATTATATTTAGCTATTATATTATAAAGCAGCTTAAATTAGTTTTTAATAACCTTTAAATCTTTATAAAAAGCCTTTTAATAGTTATAAAGCCGATTAAACTTAATTTTTAAAGCTAATTATATATTTATAAAGTATTAAACCTAATACTTATTAATAGGCTTATTATCTTATAATATTAATAAAAGGTTAGCTATATCTTTTATATTAGATAATTATATTAAAAATCCTTAAGTATTTTAATTAAAAATATATCGAATAAGTATTTATTTTTTAAATTAATTAAGTTTATACTTATCGATATATACTTCTTTAAAAAAGCGTTAATAATTTATCCTATAAAATTAAGTTAAACTAAAAATATTAAAAATCTATATAGCTTTATAATAATTAAAGGGTTTCTTATAATTTGTTTTAAAATTCTTAATTACTTAAAGGGCTAAAAGGATTTTATTTCCTTTAAAATAAATAAGCATTATAGTTATTAATTTCTAATACGTTAAATATTTAAATAAATAAAATAGAACGAAATTAATATAAAACTTTAAAATATAATTATTATTAAAAAAAGCCTCTTTACTAAAAGTTAACTATTTTAAACTTTCTTATAGCTACCCCTACCCCTTTAAATTAATTAAATTAATTAGAAATAAATAGTTTAAATTAATTAATATTTATAAATATTAATTTTTATTAACTTATTTACCTTATAAGGGTATTAAGGTTACCGGAAGTTAGCGGTTTTAATAAAAGTATCCTATAATATAATTTATCCTATAATATAATAAATTATATTAAATATTAAAGTATCTTTTTACGCTAGTAATATAAAGGGTATAAGTTTAAATTTTATTAATATCTTTTTAACCTGCTCTCCCTTTAATATACCCTTTTAATATTAAAGGGTAAAACTATTTACTTTAACTAATTCCTTATAATTATACACCTTTTATTATTAGTTATTATATTTTTAGCTAAAAGGTTTTTTCTTTATACTATAGTTTCTTCCTTTTTAAGTGCTTATAAAACCTTTTAAAAGGTATTTAACGGTATAATAAATGCTTCTTACTATATAAAGTTATTTATAAAAGCTTAAGTATAAAGTAAAATTAAGGTTTTAAAAGATAAGGAGCTATAGCTTTAAACTTTATATTATAGCTACCTTTCTCTTACTTTATTATATTTTAAGCTTTAAGAGACGGTATTTAAAAGAAGAATAGTTTGTAGTTTATAATATAGTTAAATAGAATTTAATTTAAAAGAAATATAATTATAGGTCTTTTAACCTTATATTTAGGAGGGTAAGTTTTATTTATAATAAATAAATCTTTATTTAAATAAAGAATTTCTTAATTAAAGTAAAGAAGTATAAAAATAAAAGCTTTTTTCTATTTAAATAAATCGATATATTTATTATTATCTTAAAGATATATAAGGTTTATTTTAAAGAAATAAAGAAGTTTATTACTTATAAAGTAAAGATTAATAATAAGTTACTAGAAAAAAGGAAAGTTAATTATTTAATATACTTTTTTAAAATAGTTTGCCTTTTATTTAAATATATTAAAGAAATTAAGCTTAATTATAAATATATAATATAGTTAAATAAAATTTAGTTTAAAAGAATATAATTATAAATCTTTTAACCTTATATTTAAAAGGAAATAAATAATTTATATATTTATTTCTCTATATATAGCTTTTAAGTTTTAATTTATATATTAAATCTTTATAATCTCGTAAGTAATATAATATATATTATTAATATAACTTTATTTATTTTAATATATCTTTTAATTTTCTTTTAATTAAACTTTAATGTTAATCTTTTATTATATCTCTTTTATTATTAAGCTAGTACTCTTTATTTTTTAACGCTAATAATAATAGTTAAAACTTATCTATATTAATTAAATTTTCATTAAATATAAAGTTTTTATATTTTTATTTAATAATTTATTATAAACTCTTTAAAGGTTTAAGAAATTAAAAGTTAATTCTTTTATTTATAATTATTTATTATCGGTTTTAATAATAATTTATATTATTTTAATATAAAATATATAAAGGCTTTCTTTTAATAGTTTTATTTATAGCTAAATTTATATTATTAATAGTAATTTAATAAAGGGATAAAAAAAGAGCTTAATATTAAAGCTTATCTTTTTAATTAAAATTAAATATCTTTTAATATTTAATTAAGTTTTAATAAAGGTATTTAAATTATTAAACAAGGCTTAATAATAATATTTAAGCTTTATAATACTTTTTTAATAAATCTTTCTTTTAAACATTAATTAATATTTATTATAAAAAATAATTTTATATTTATAAAATATACTTATATAATAGCTAACTAATATTATTTAAAACTTAGTTTCTAGTTTTAAAAACTTTAAAGTTATTAGTAAGCTATATTTAAAAGAATATAAAAAAAGAAATATAATAAATTAATAAGCTTATATTTTTAGCCGTTATATTATAAGTAATATTTTAATTAAATTATATATTAAACTAAATTTTATAATAATTTAAATATTAAAATAATAATAAAAATATTTTATTAAAATATTTATTATTATAATAAAGATATAAATATCGGTAAATATTTTATATTTATATAATAATATTAACTATTTTATTTTTTTAAGTTTCCTTATTAAGCTAGAATAATAGTAAATATTCGAAAAGAGTATATTACTATTAAATACCTATTCCTATAAGCCGCGCATATACGGTCCTAAGCTATAAATGTTTTACTTACTAGATATAAATAGCGTATAGGCTGCGTGTATACACTGTCTATACCGCGTGTACACCGCGCTTATACGTTTTAGAGCGGAAGGAGCGGTTTATAAAGAAGGAGCTGTTTATATACGGCTCTTAAATACCACAGTCTAACAGTAATATAAGGTATAATATATCTTTTAAGATTAATATAATAAGTTTTACTATATAAAACTTTTTATAATAACTTATTAATTTTTTATAAGCCTATTTATAGTTAAAAGCCGCTATTTTACGCTAATAGCTTTAGCATTAAGCCGCACTTATTTATATTAATGCTTTTAATAAGCGTTAAAGTTAAAGCTATTATAGGCTATAAGTAACTTAATTTAATATTATTAAGCATTACTAATATATAAAAGTGTTATTACTATATAACTTAAATATAAGTTGTTTAAAATAAGCGATATTAAAAAGCCGTTATTACTTTAATCTTATAAGATATATATAGGTTTTAGCTTTATTTAAATATATATTTATTATAACCTTATTTCCCTATATTATAAAACTACTTAAAAGTAATTATTTAACTAAAATTAAAATAATAGTTAAGCTTAAACTAACACTTATATACGCTTAAAACCTTTAAATTAACTAGATAAAGCTATTATATTTCATTATTTAAATATATAGATTTAATAGCTTTATTATAAATAAATATAAAAATAAATTTTATTTATAATAAGTAGATCTTTATTTAAGGAAAGAGTTTTTATATTAAGGTAAAGAAATATAAAGATAAAAACTCTTTTTTATTTAAGTAAATCGATATATTTATTATTCCCTTAAAGATATATAAGGTTTATTTTAAAGAAATAAAAAAGTTTATTACTTATAAAGTAAGGATAAATAATAAGCTAAATAGAAAAAAAAGGTGAATTATTTAATATATTTTCTTTAAAAAGGTTTACCTTTTATTTAAATAAATTAAAGAGATAAAGTATAATTATAGATATATAATATAGTTAAATAAAATTTAATTTTAAAAAAAATATAATTATAAGTCTTTTAACCTTATACTTAGAAAGGGTTATATAATAATATACTTTTAATAATCTCTTTTAAATATAAAGTTAAAAAACCTATAATTATATATTTTTAAAACTAAATTTTATTTAACTATATTATATTTCTATAATTAGGCTTTATTTCTTTAATTTTTTTTAAATAAAAGGTAAAGCTATTAAGTTTATATATTTAAATTATAAAATATAATAGCTTTACCTAGGTCTTAAGTGTATATAAGTGCTAGTTTAAGCTTAACTAGCAATTATTTTAGTTTCGGTAAGCTAAATAATTACTTTTAAGTAATCTTATAAAATAAAGTTATAATAAATATATATTTAAGTAAAGCTAGAACCTTAGTTAGGGTAATAGCGGCTTTTTAATATCGCTTATTTTAAGTAACTTACTTAAGTTATATAATAATAACACTTTTATATATTAGTAATACTTAACGGCGTTAAATTAAGTTACTTATAGCCTATAATAGCTTTAACCTTAATAAACCGGTTTATATTAAAGTTAATAGCTTATTAAAAGTATTAACGTAAATAGGTATAGCTTAATACTATAGCTATTATTATAGAATAGCGGCTTTTAACTATAAATAAGCTTATAAAAAATTAATAAATTATTATAAAAAGTTTTATATAGTAAAACCTATTATATTAATTTTAAAATATATATTATACTTTATCCTTCTCGGATATTTATTATTATTTTAGCTTAATAAAGGAATTTAAAAAAATAAAATAGTTAATACTTTTAATAATTTATAGATTAATAAAAGGCTTAATTTAAAAGTTTTATATAAAGTTTAATATTAGCTTATTTAAATAAAGAAATAATAAGTTTTTTATATTTAAAATTTAAAATATTAAGATTTTAAAGTTATAAATTATTAATCTTATAAAGCTATAAAATAATTATTTTAAGGTATTATTATTACTTTTATTAATAAATTTAAAATCTTTATAATATATTTATTACTCTTAAGTTATATAATAAGTTTATATTAATATAAATAATAATGTAGCTTATAATATTAATATTTAAAGGTTTAAAATTAATGTTATTAATGTTTATTATTATATACGATAATATAAAAAAAAATTATTTTTAATATAAGGTAAATAAATAATATAAATTTATCTTTTAAAAAGTAAACTTTTATAATTTATTAAATATTTTAAACTATTTAAAGATTACTTTTAAGTAATTAGGTATCTATATATAATTGCTTATATAAGTGGGTAATTAGGACCCGGGGTTTATGTATAGGTACCTATAGGTACCCATGGGTGGGTAATTCCTGGGCCTACGCATTTCGCTTGAAGCTTCTTATGGTGCTCGTATGCCCGTACTTTAGACCTCCAGCGCTGGAGGGCGCGGTATTAAAGCCTGCCCTCTTTTTTCGCAGATGTCCCCTATATATCGGCGGTATAATCATCGTCCTCGAAGGGGCAAACATCTTATACGCCCTAGCCCTTTTCCCTATCCATTTCCTCAATGTATCTGAAGAGGCCAGGTGCTTGCCCGGACTACACGTATCTCTGCCAATAAGCCTCCACGCTGTGGCTGTAGTATGCAGACGTTCTCCCGCGATACTGCTCCCCGTAGCGCCGGTCGAAGAGCTTAAGGATAGCTGTCTGTGGCTCTCCGGAGCTTAAGTCCCATTATACCTCTACTGCAGGCGACATAGTGACATTAAAGACCTTAATGACGGTCAGGTATACTCGTTCCTCGGAGGACGTCTTATATATCGAGTTGCCCGTCAGTTCCAATACTATTCCCTCGACGTAGGGGCCTAGCATGTTGCTAGCAGCTGCCGGGTCGCTCGTTCCTTGCCGTATGCCCATAGTATAAATAAGCCGTATACTTACGGTATATATACGGCTTAAAGATCTAAACGGCTAGTAAAATTAAAAGGAAAGCTTTCCGTTTATAATTTTAAACCGTTTATTATTATATACCGCTTAATACGGTTAATATATATTAAACATTAACCGTTTAAATATTTAAATATATAAGTATATTAAAGCCTTTATATTCCGAAACGTTTAAAAGATTAAGCTGTTCGGAAGAAATAAGCGGTTTAATTACCGCTTATTAATTTAAATATTTTAAAGTCTTAGCAGCTTAATAATAAGTATAGCTTAAGCAGATATTACTTTAAAGCTTTAATAGTTAAAGGCTACCCCTTAAACTAGGTTATATTATAGATATTAAATATAAGATAAATACTTAATTAATTAATTTATTTTTATTAATAAATATACTATTAGCTATTATTTAATAAGTAATCCCGATTTTCTATATTATTTTATTATATATTTATAGATTTAAATAATAGCAATATATAATTATTAATATTAAAGGCTAAATTAACCCCTTAAGGCCTATATTTTAAAAATATATTAAATCTAATTTATATATATGAAATCTTAACCTATTAATTTTAATTTATAAATTTATACCACTTAACCGAATATTAATCTTTAATTAATATAAAGCAGTTTACTATTAATAGAGATTTTAACCTTATTTAAAATAAAAATATAATTAGCTAAGTTATAAAGTACTATATATATTTAATTAGCTATATTAAGGGCTATTAATTTAATAATATTTTAATAAATATTATCCGGGTTATTTATTTTAATAAAAAGCTTATTAATATCTAGCTTTAAAATTAAAAATCCGGTTAAAGGCTTTTATTAACCTATATCGGTTAACGATATAATAACTAGGAAAATATATATTTTATTATATCCTATTAAATTACAATTAATATTTGCTATTATAGCTAAGGCTATTTAAGATATAAAGGTAAATATTTATAGATTTTATTATAAAGAAGCTTATAAAAAAATATATAATCTAGATAAGCGAGCTTATTATTATAATATATAATATATTAGCTTTACTTAAAAATAATATATTAAGTATTAAAATTAGTATTATAATTTAAAATTAGTTTTAAAGTTTTATTTATAGTAAGTATTAAAAGGTAAAATTATATATACTTATTATAAAATAAAATTTTCTTTTACTATTTAATTATTAAATTAAAGGTAATAATAATAGCGTATTTTTAATACTTTTTAATATATACCTTAGCTAACTTAATATAAAAAGGCTAAAACGCTTATATATAATAAAATTAATATAAAAAGATATTATAGGTATAATATATATATTATTATTAAATAGATTTTATAAGATTAATTAATTATAAGTATTTATATTTATATCGGCCTTTTTAATAAGCTTTAAAGCTATAAAAAGGGTTAAAATATTAATAATAAGCTTTTTTATTTATATTATTATAGCTAGATTATTAAATATAAATATATTATATAGAATTAGCTATATAAATTATATTAAATTCTCGAATAAAAGATAATCCTTTTTTAAGTTTTAATAGTTTATCTTTATAATAATTATCTTTTAAACCCTATTATATTATTAATATATATTAATAATAATATAAAAATAATTAATTAGGGCGGCCGAAAGCTAAAGGTTTAATATAGCTTTATTATTAAGGCGCTAAGCTCCGGATATATATAATTAAACCTTTAGCTATTTTAACTTTTAAGCTTTAAAATCTTTTTATTATTTTATTACTTATTTATACTTTCGTTTATTAGGTAATATTATTAATAGACTTATTAAGCTATATTTTTAAAGAATATTCTTATAATATAAACTAATATAAATATTAAATTAAAATATCTATTTATAATATTTTATAACCTTTTATATTATAATTAACTTGCCGATAATAATATTATTTATAATATTATTCTACTTAATTAAAGTTATTAGCTTATTATTATTAAATATTATAAATATAATATAGCTTAATTTAATAGCTAATATTATATTTAATAAATAAATTACTTAATTAGCTAAAATAAATAATGCTATAAAGCTATAATAAGATATTATAGCAGATATAACAGCTTTAATTATTCCTATAATAGCTAAAGCTATAGCCTTATATAAGCGTTAAAATATATAATAATTAAATTAAATAATATTATTAAAGTTATTAAGAATTTATTTATAAGTAATTATCTTATTTATAAATAAAAGATTATTAGTACTAATAATTTTAAATATAATAATAGTTAAAATATTAATAACCGATTTATTATTATTAATCTTTTTATTAAAAATAATCTTTATCGCTTTAATAAACTTAAGCTTTAAATATTACTTTCTTATTTAATATAAATATAAAACTATTATTAAAATAAATTATTAAGTATATTTTTATAAATTATATTAAAGGATATAATATAGAGATTATATTTAATTAAAGGTTAGCGGAAATAGTATTTAATAAAAGGCTTTAATATATTTTATAATAAACTTACTTATTAAATTAATATTAAATAAAAGCTAATAAACTATCTTTATAATATTATTAAACTTTAAATAAATTAAATTTTTTAAATAACCGGTAATAAAATTAAAGCTTAAAGCGATATATATAATAAAAGATATATCGATAAAAATACTATATATTAAAAAGCATATTTACTTTTAGGATATAAATAATAGCTTATTTATTTTTCGGTAAAGGTAAATTATTTTAAAATAAGTATATATTAATATTAAAATATTAATCTTAAAATTACTATATTTATTAGCTAAAACCTTATAATATTAATATCTATAATTAATTATAACGTTTAAATAACTATAATTCTTATTTTACTAAACTATATCTCTTTAAAAGCCGAAAAAAGGGGTATATATTATAATCTTCTCGTTATTAATTTTTAAAAGAATACCGCGCTTAAATACCTATATAAGTAATATTACCTTTATAATATTCTTAAAGTTAAAGCTATAAAAACCTAGTATTAAAGATAAAATCTTAATTTATTAAATATATAAAAATTAAAGTAAAGCTATAAATAGTGAATATACGCCTATAATTAATTTATATATTGTTTAATAAAGTTTAAAGCTATTATTAAAGTTAAATAGCGGAATATAGCGGATTTTATTAGGGTTAGCTTATATATAGTTAATAATTAGCTTATCTCGGCTATATTAATTAATCTTAAATAAATTAAATATAAAAAATACCTTATATACCGGAAAAAAGTATTTACTTTTATAAGAAAATATATATTAAATAATTTACTTATTAGCTAAAGGTTAAAGGTTATCGGGGAATAAAATATAATTATTAATTTATTATATAAGTAATTAAATTAAATATTATAATGCCGCTTAATAATATTATTTAAAGTAATATACTTTTAAAAATTAATATATATAATTAGCTTATTTAAAATAATATTAGCTTTTTTAGCTAAATTATTAGTAATTATAATCTTTTACTTTATATAATAATTTAGCAGCTTAATTATATTTTAAATATAAGTAATAATTATAATAATAATACTCTTTTTAATTAAATTAATATCCTTTAAGCCTATAATATTAATAATTATATCGAGCTTTTAAATATTTACTTAAAAATCTTAATAAATAACTATAACCTATTTAATATAATAGAAATTCGAATTTATTTAAGATTTATAAACCTTATATTTATAAAATATATACTTATAATCGATAATATTATTAATAAAGATAAGGTTATTTAAATTAAAATAAAATATAAAGTTTTTAAATATTATATAAATAATATTAACCTATTATTTATTATATTACACTTTAATTAGGTTATTAATAAGGAATGCTATATTAAAGTATATCTTTTTAAATAATAGTAAGTTTAATAAATATTAAATTATATTAATAGGGTTAAAGTAATATAAATTTTAAATAAAATTCTTTCCGGAAAAGGTAATTATAATAGCTCGAAAGGTAAATAGCTTTTTTAAGTTTAATATTACTTTTTTATTATATATCTTAATATATAGGATTATATTTTATATATATTGTTTTAAGGTATTAACTATATTAAATAAATTATTTAACCTCTTTAAGCCGTTACCTTTTTTAAAAAAAATTAAAAATCTTTTTTAAAGTAAAATATTATAAATAAGTAATATTATATTAAATATAAAATAAGTTAAAAGTTAGGTTAAATTTATTTAAATTATACTTTTTCTAGGGCTATAATATAATATTAAAACCGGTAAAAGGATTTATAAGCTTTAATTTAAGGTTAAAAGCTATATTTTAAAAGGTAAGGATATTAATAATATTAATAATTATTTTAATTTTCTTTCTTTTCCTTTTTATTATTTAGCTAAATAACCTTAACCTTATTTTTATTAAAAGCTAAGGTATTATTAATAATTTATAAAGCTATAAAATTTTAAAGCTTATCTTAAAGAGGTATTTTATTAATAATTTAATATTTATTAGCTATATTTAAAAATATAGTAACATTATTATTATTTAAGGCTTAAATAATAATATTAGCTAAATCGGCTATATTAAAATCGTACTTATATATTAATTAATATATATAGAAAAGTAAGTATTATATTTATTAAATAACGTTTTAAAGTAAAATATTATATTAAATGCTAAAAATATAAAATATAAGTATTTATAATTATTTAAGAATTAATAAATTACTTTTATTAAAGTTAAATATTATTTATACCTTTAAAGGTATTATTATTATTAAAGATATTAAATATAGACTTATTATAAATAATAGCTAGGTTATTTTAATAAGGTTGCTTAACGTTATTATTACCGGTATTAATAATATAGCTAAATTAAGCTTTATATTTATTTAAATTAGCTTCCGCCTTAAGCTTATAAATAAATACTATTTTACTTTTATAGCGGATAATATAAGGTATAGTAATTAACCTTAATAGTTAAATAATAAAAATAATAAGATAAGGGATTATTAAGAGAAGTTAATAATATTATAATATTATAATAATATAAAAAGTTAATAAAAAAGATTTATAACCTTAAAATTAAGCTATTACTTTATAACTATATAAAACTATAATATATTATAAAAGATATAATATAATAACTATTAATTATATAAATATTTTATCCTTAATAAATAGTTTAATAATATAGCTTATAGCTATATTTAAAGCTTAATAGCTAATAATTATAATATTTAATTTAGCTATATATAAATATTATATTAGCTATTTATAATATTTAAAGTTATTTAGTTTTTTTAGTTAACGGTAAGCTAAAATAAAGGTAAATTAATAATTTTATTAGCTATAATATATATAATTAACCCTAATATCTATAATATATTAATAACCGTTTATATAGCTAATAAAATATTAATATATAGCTATATTCGGGTATTATAAATTAAATAACCTTATATATTAATATTTAACCCCTTATTAAATATTATTATAATATAGGTAATTTAATTAAAATAAAAGGTTAATAATATTAAATAAAGGTAATATAAGTTTTAAATATAAACTTTAAATTAAAGTTTAAAACTATTTTAAAATATAGCTTTAAAATTTTTAAAAATATTTAGCTAAATATAAAATAAATATAATAGCAAAATAATATAATATAATATAATATAATATAATATAATAATTATATATACTTAAAAAGGCAGTTTAATTAGCTAAAAGAAGCTATTTATTAAGGATAAAATAAGTTATATATTAATATTAATATATATTTTAAATAAAAAACGGTTATTAATATATTAAGGTTAGCTTTAATTTTAAAAGCTGGTTTAATCTTTTACTTTTTTTAATTTTTTTATTATATAAATTAATATACTTTTATTAAAATAAATTTTAAAATACCGAAAATATTATACCGGCTTATATATATATATATATTAAACTATTAACCCGATTAAAAGATATATATATAAACTAATATAGGGTTAAGCTTAAAGTAAAGATAAATATTAATAAGAGAAAATATATTTATTATTTAAACCTCTTTCGGAAATAATATTTTTAAACCTTTATAAAAATACTCTTGTTAAATATATTATTATAAAAGCTTAAAAGCTTTTTCCGCTAAATATTATTAGCTTTTTTATTAATCTTTTTAAAATATATTTAAAGGGTAACCTTAAAGGCTAATATTTTAAATATCTTTAAAATTATTTATTAATATTAAATCTATATATATTTAAATAATTTAAGCTATAATAAACTTATTAATATATAATAAAGAAAGGAATTCGCTATAAATAATAAATTCGCTATAAATTTATAATAAATTTATTATATCTTATATATATTAATATATATAGTAAATTTATAATAAATTTATAGTAAATTTATTATAAATTTATTATAAGTATATAAATAAAAAAGCTTTATAAATTTATTAAGAATTTATAAGCTATTAATCTTATATTTTTATATTATATAATAGCTATAACTATATACTCTAACTATATAATTATTTATATAAATCGAATTATAATTATAATTATTAATTATTAAATTATAATTATAATTATTAATTATTAAATTATAATTATAATTATTAATTATTAAGTTATAATTATAATTATTAATTATTAAGCTATAATTATAATTATTAGCTATTAAAACCTTTTCTTTTATTATATATAACAAATTTATTATTATTTTATTAATTATTTTATTATAATATAACTTTTCGATTATATAATTTAGATTTATAGTTTTTATTTATATTTTTATTATTATTATTTAACTTTTTTTTAATAAATAATATAAAAGTTTTCTTTTAAATTTATATTATAATTTACTTTTATTATTATTTTTTTTAACTGCTTTTAATTAAAAAAAGAATTTTATCGAAATAATTATATCTTTTATTATATAATAAGTATTATATAAAAGATATATAATTATATATAACTCTTTTAAGTTAAGCTATAAATAATTTAAAGCTGCTTATTAATAAGCTATATTAAGAGAAATACTTTTTATTTTATAATAATAATTAAAAAGTTAAGATTTTATAAAAATTATTAAAGTAAATTTTATATATTAATATTAAAAGAATTAGGAATTAATTAATAATTATTATTTATATTTATAATTATATTTAATAATTATTAATTTAAAATTTAAAGTATATTAAAATATATTAAAAAAACTTTAATTTATTTAACTTAGCTTTTAATTATTTAAATTTTAAAGAAAATTATATATTATAAAAACTATTATTAATAAAGATATTATTTTAAAATATTATTTTTAATTAAAAAGCTATATTTAATATACTTTATCTATATATAATATATAAGATTTTATATTTAAAAAAAGTATAAAGAAGATAAAAAAGCTATAAAAAATAGCTTTTTAAATTAAAAAAGAAATTAATTAAAACCTTTAAACTTTTTAAGCTATTATTATAAAATCCGATATAATAAAAAAGATTTATTTAGCTTAATTAATAATATTTAAATCTTAAAATAAAAATAAAAGTATTATTATTTAAATATTATATTAAGCTATTTTTTCTTATATAAGGCTATTTTAAATTTTAGCTTATAATACTTTTATTTTAAAGTTTTTATTTTTAAATTTTATTTTTAAATTAATTAATAAATTATTAGCCTTTTTAAAGATATTTATATATCTATATTTTTTAAATTAAGAATAATAAGCTATAGCTAAAGCTATATTATCCCGAGCCTTTTAAGCCGGTTAAGCTAAATTTGCTTTAAAAACTAAATTAGCTATTAAGTAATCTGCTTTAAAGCTATTTAAATAATTCTTTTAAAAACTAGCTATATTTTTTAATTCTATTTTCTTAAGGTTTTAATATACCTATAAAGCATTATTTATAGCTTTTAAAGCCTTACCCTTATATAATAAAAAAAAAGCTTTTAAGCTATTTAAATAAAATAATAATCTATATATATATAAAACTTTTATTAATAATAAAAATAAAAATTATAATTAAAAGGATTTTTATTTATTTAATTTCTTTAATAGTAATATATTATAAAACTTATTTAACTTTTATTTAAATAAGAAATTAAAAATATTAATATTAAAAGATTTAAATCTTATAATAATTAAAATAATTTTAAAAAGCTTTTTAAAATATCTTATATAAATAGAAAAGTAATTATTTAAAAAAAAACTTTAAAAATTTATAAACCGCTATAAAACTTATATTACTAAATATAATAATTAAATATATTAATTATATTATAACCTATCTTTTTACCTTTTTAATATAATATACTTATAGTTTTAAATTACTTTTAACTTTAAAAAATAATATATCTTTATTATAAATAGCTATAACCCTTAAGTATTTTAAAAGTAATACTTATTAAATAACTTTAATATATTATAAAATATTATAAAAACTTTTCTTTATTAATAAAGGTACTTATAAGTTAATATATATTATAAATAAAATAATTAAAAGTATATTTAATAAATATAATAATTTATATTTTTTATAAAATAATTAAAATTATTTATTACTTATAATATATAAGATAAAATAAATAAAGCTTTTATTATTTTATATTTTAATAGATTTAAAGTTAAAATTAACTTTTAAAATTTTAAAAACTATTTAAAAAATAAATAAAAAATATAATATCTTTAATAAAAGAATTATATAAAGATATAATTACTATTAGCTATAACTATTTATTAATAAACTTTAAATATATTATTAAAAGCTGCTATTACCTTACCGCTTATCTATATTTATATATTAATTAATTTATATAGCGGGAATTAAAGCTATAAGCTTTATTTATAAAATATCTATTAAACTTATTTTAATAATTATATCTTTAAATTTATTTTCTATAATATAATAGCGGAATAATATTAAAAGCTTATAAATATTAAAAAAGCTTATTAAAATTAAAAAAATATTAAGGCTATTTAAGCTTTATTTTAATAAAAGCTTATAATAAATATCGCTATATAAAATAAGTTAATATATTAATATAAATCCCTAAATAATTATAAACCTTTATATTTATATTATTAGTTTAATATATATAATAATTAAAAAAACCTTTTAACCGATATTATTTAAATATTTAATATTATTAATAATAAATTTTAATATAATATATCTTATAAGAAAAACCTTTACTTTTAAAGCTATTACCTTACCGATAATAACTTAAAAATTAAATATAAAAATAAAGATATTAAGCTATTTATAAAAAATTATAAATTAAATTAAATAGAAGATAAAGAATCTTAATAAATAAAGAAAAGAATTAGCTATTAGCTTATAAATAAAACTTTTCTTTATATTTTAAATTCTTTATAATAAAAGTTTGCTATTATAGATAAAGAACTATATATAAATAAATATTATTATTAATTTTAATATCTTATTTATTATAGCTATAAAGTAATATTATTTATAAAGAAGATTTATAATAAATATCTTTTAGCCTATAAGCTAATTACTTAATATATTTAAATATAAAATACTTAATAAACTAGCCTTATATTTTAAATAAATAAGCTATTAAAGATTTCTTTTATTAAAAAAAGTAAATATATATATAAATATTTAAACTTAAAGATTACCGGATAAACTAATATTTATTATTTATTATAATATAAGCGTATTATAATACGCTATATTTATAAATATTTTAAATATATTATTAAATACTAATATTAATTAAAAAGTAATAATAAATATTTATAGTATTAGCTATATTAAGGCGTTTAGCTAAATAAAGTTTAATATTTACTATATAGCTATTATAAAAGATTAACCTATAATTATTATAATAAAAATAAGTATTTAAATATTATAAAACTTATAAATAAGCCTTTTTATTAAATAAGAATTTATAATATTATATTAAATAAATATTTTAAACTTTATTAATAAAATTATTTTTAAATATTTTAATAAAATAGCTATATTTATTATAATATATATTAAGGTATTAAAGTATAATTATATAATAAAAGCTGCTATAAATATTACCGTTTTATTATATTTATATCGGCTAATATCTATTATAATAGCTTTATAGAAAAATTAATTACCTTTTTATTTCGGCTTAAATAAAAAGGCTAGGTTAATTACTTAATAAGCTATAATATATATAGAATTATAACTATAAATTAATTTCTATATTTATTATAGATTTTTAAAAATAGCCGATTAAAAATACTTTCTTTTTTTATATTTAATTTTATAAAATAGTTTTTATAAAAGTATAATATCTAAGTAATTATAAATATCTACCTATTTTTTAAAAATAAGAAATCTTTTCCGTTATTTATATCTTTTAACTTAATTACCCTATTTAATATATTAAATAAGCTTAAATTACTTATAGCTTAAACGCGCTTTTTATTAAATTTATTAAATATAAAGAAGTTTAATAAGCTAATTCTTATAAACTTTTAAAATTAACTTTATATAGATAGAAAGCTAAGAATATTTAAAATTAAAGATTTATCGGAAATTAAATTATTTAATAAAGTTTATATTTATAATATATTTTCTTAATTTATTATTAACGCTTTTTAATTAATAAATATATTTAGCTATATATTTAAGAATTCCGGATTAATTAATATATTAAAGTTTTATTAAATAAGGATTTTATTAATAAAAGGCTAATAAAACTAAAAAGTTAATAAAAAACCTTATTACTTAAATAAAAAAAATTATAAAATTATTAATAATATTATAATTAACTTATATAATAAGGGCTAAGCGGAATAAGTAATTATTTTAACTTCTTTTAAAACCTTTATTTTTATAATTTAATAAATAATAAATAATTAATAAAAAGGAAAATTAATTATTAATTTATAATCCCTTAATAAAGTTATAATATTAAATATTTATTCCTTTTCTTTTTAATTTAAAGTTATTTATAAGATTTATAAAAAGATATTTTTATTAATAATAAATATAAGCCTTTTCTTTTATTAGTTTATAATTTATTTATTATATTATAATAAATTTATAATAATAAGCTATTATAATTAAAAGAAATTTAAAATAGCTATTATAAGCTTTTAAAACTTTTTTATTTATATTTAAAAATATATAAACTATTTATTTAAATTATATTAATTCTATATTATTACTTTTATAAATAATATAATTATCTTTTTTAATATAGCCGGAAAATATATTTAATACCTTTATTAAATTTTTAAACTTTTCTTTAAAAAAAATATATTATTCTTATTTAAAAAATCTTTTTTTAAATACTTATTTATAAATCTATTTAACTTTTATATAAATAAACTTAAACTATATTATATAAATAATAAAGTTTAAACCCTAATTAAACTTTAATTTCCTAATATATTATAATAATTAAAAAAGTTTATAAAATTAATTAAGTATTTATAATATTTAATTTAAAATATAATTAAAAAGTTAACCCCTTATAATATAAAAAGATATAAATATTAATAGCTATTTAATTAGAAAGGAAATTATTTAAAAGAAATTTTTATAAATAATATATTAAAAAAGCTAACTTTAATTCTATAAAGCTAAAACGGAAAATATTTATAAATTTATAGGCTACTTTTATTAAGCTAAATATCTTATTTTATTAAGATTTAAATAAGGCTTTATTTATATAGCTAAATATCTTTAAAAAAGTAAGCTTTTTAAATATAGCCTTTTAGCTAACTAATAATATATCTTAAAATAAAATATCCCTAATTTTATAAATATAAATATATTTAATATTTTACTTTAATAAAATTATTAATATTATTAAGAAAAAGTATTAATTAATTAAATTTAAAATTACCTATTTAATATAGCTAATTAAAAAGCTTTATATTATTATAAAATTAAATAAAATTTAATTAATTTATATATTAATAAATTATATAGCTATTATTAATATAATAAAATAAATATTATTAAAGATTATAAATAAAATTAAAATAAATATAAAACT